>CAUYON010049043.1:0-46983 GCA_963573935.1 Arctocebus calabarensis
GTCTCCCTGTGTCCCCAAAGGGAAGTTTCTGGGCAGATCCCACCTGCCAGAGATGCCTGAAGTCCTCTCTCCCCAGTCTCACTGTGCCAAGCCGCAAGGAAGCTGTTACTCAGCTGCCATCTTCCTCCACCGATGAAAATATTTCAAATTGTATATAAAACCAGCACATTGTACCCCACGATTGCATTAATGTACATAGCTATGATTTAATAATAGAAAAAGAAACAAACAACAACAAAATGATATGTGACAAAAGAAAAAAAAATAGCTTCCAGCTGCTTTAGCTCATTGTTCCTCTCATTCTCATCATATTTTTCAGCACATAGAAGGCCAAGATGAAACTACTTTCATCAAATAAACAAAAGGAAAAAAAAATCAGGTAATTTATTCATGCAGAGTATCCCCAAAGCAGAAAATAAACATATACAAATTCAAGAAGCGTAATATAGACTAGAATGAAAACTCCAGAAGCAAGAGGAAGTTGGTAAAAAGTCAATATTCTCAAGCAAATTAAAGGAATAAAAACAGGCCCTAAAAAAAAAGATTCTCTTTTGAGATCATTTACTCCCCTTTAAACTGAAATTTATTCACTTATCAGTGAAACCTAACCATATTTTTGAATGTCTGATGTTCCAGAAAATAAGTAGAATAAGTTCAAAATTAAGAGCCATAGAAGTAACACAATCTAATATTGTGTACTGATAACAAAATCTTTCATAAGAATAATAAGAGAAGGTGAACTGAAAAATAAAAAAGATTAAATTAATAATAACTAAGGACTTAAAAGATTAGAAAGAAGAATGAGTTATTATATCCTTCAATTATGTTACTCAAGCAAAGAAAAATTAGGAGGAAAAAATATTTAAGCCTATGATTGAAGGAAATTTTTCTGAAGTAAAGAAAGGATAGATGTAATCTCTAGTTTAAATGTGAACTTTTTGTCTCCTGCGGAAAATTATACAGAAAAAATTGGTGCTGAGACAAATTATAATAAATTTCCCTTTAAAAAAATCAGAAAATATACTATGGGCAAGGCAATAAAAGCAAGGAAAAATCATTAGTCTGAACTCAGATGTTTCCAATGCAACATTCAATGACCAGAAGACACTGATACAAGAAAAAAATTATGATAGACAAAAAAAGTATAGTTTGGGCAGCACCTGTGGCTCAAGAAGTAGGGCACTGGCCCCATATACCAGGGGTGGTGGGTTTGAGCATGGCCCCAGTCAAAAACTGCCAAAAAAAAAAAAAAAAGTGTAGTTAAAAGTTGATTACAGAATGATTTTTCATTAAGTGTACACACAATGTTTATCATGAGAAAACTTATAAAATATTTAATTTCTCAGTGCCTTTGAATAATAATCTTTAAAAAATCACCATAGAATTCGTACAACTAGATTATCTATAAGGCACTGAGTAAGCAGTGGCAAAAAGCTGAATGTGAATTTGTCATTGTTTTTTAAGGCTAACCAAGTACAGAGAATTGTTTTAAAGATCAACTTCAGAAGTGCAAAAATAATATAAATAATCATCACAGAGAGTAAATAAGATGTCAGAGGAAAGAAAATTTTCTAACCACAACTTTCATGAAAAATTGATATCTTATGTTAAAAATCAATAAATAAGGATACAATTAATGTGATTTTTTTATATTTTGTGGATAATAAACATGTTAACTAAGTAAATAAATAATAATACACAAACCAAATTACCAGAGAGAAAAACCTACACCTCCCCAAACCAAAGCCTCCATCAATGCTTTAATGAGACACTCCGTGTTTTATGTACCATAAAGAAAGAAAGAAACATGCTGTCAAAGTATTGTGCAATGCTTTCTTATCTCTCAAAATGCTTGTACTATGCTAATTGAGCACGTTTTTTTTTGACTCAGCTAGAAGTAGACCAAGTTGCCATTCTTCAACCATGAGACAGAAGCTCTTCAGTATAATAAATTGGCTAAGATATTACAAAAACTTCTTTACACAGAGTCTAGTTCCTCTGAATAACTTCCAGACTCTTTTATGCAATAGCATTCTCTATGCCATAAAGAGTGTTATAGATTCATCCTTTCTTAAAAGAGTGTTTACTAATGTCCTTAGGAGTTTTTCTCTAAATAACTCACAGTATACTTCAAGCTGGGACTATGGAACTTTAATATGCTGAGTGAGATGGCAATCTGTTTGTGAGAATCTCAGCATGACAAGGTAATATAATTTTCTCTATTTTTGAGAATCTTATTTTATCAGATCCTATAATACCCTTGTTTAGTGTTTTGCTAAGAAATATGAAATTAATTCTTTTTTCCAATAACAAATTTTTGTTTTACTAATGTCAAATTTCCACCCATTCCTTATTTTTATTTCTGTAACAATTTGTTTATAAATTATGAGTGTATCATTTTGGTGCTAAATTATAACCCTTTTGGAGACATATTTATGGTTACAATCAACATACATAGTACAAACATTGAAATAATTCAATGCAACCAGTGATCCTATGTATAGATGACCAATTTCACTTATACAAGACAGTGACAGCAAAGTTTTACACAATCTGCCCAAAATTGTAATTTTGAGATACATTTTAATTCTAGAGATATTCAAATGTGAGAGAAAAGTTCATTTTAGAATTGGTGGAAGATAGTATCACAATAAGTCATAGAATATGTACAAAAAAATAATGTACTTTATTAAATGACTGCTTATTGAGAATTTACTACTTTGAAAAAAGTACAGTTCTGAGCACAGGGACATGCTAAGTTAAATAACATATCACTAGCTTTTAAAGATTTTATTTTAATGGATTAGACACAAAAGACTAATAAGCCACAGGTAATGATTCCTGAAGTTTTTCATGACCCTGAGCCCTGTATTTTTAAAGTACTAAAACCACCACTATAGAATAAAAATTAAGTAGCAAATTTCTCTCTGCGTACATGCTATATTCTTAGTTCTGTATCAATCTTAGTCACACATATATCCTGACATTCACATCACCACCACTCTTTAGAAATTATCCATACCTAACTTTGACATCATCAGAAACAACTCTTCACCTCAAAGTCAACAGATTATCCATAGTTGTTTTGGACTCAGCAACCAAAAGAGAGACAGAGAGATAGAGAGAGAGAGAGAGATGGTGTATGTATAATGCATGTACACATGTAATATGTGAGTGTGGCATGTATGGAAAGAGATTAAAGAAAAAGCATCAGAGAATTTTTAAAAAACTTAAATCAAATATCTAATCTACCACTTATTTTAAAAGCAAACTAGGAGGGGCTGCCTAATGGTAGAAATCTTCAATGATTATCCTTCCACATAAACACCAAATTCAACAACTACTCATGCAAAGAGCCACCTTTAGAAGAATAAAAAACTAGATGAGTTACCACAGCACCTAATTCTGACAGTATATCTAGAATAGAGGCACACAAGAGGGCAGAAAAGAGAATCTCGTATCATGTATGTCACTCTTCCGATTCACCTGGCAGTAGAACTGAGCAGCGGAAGACAGCATCTGCATTCCAGAGGAGGGAAAGGGAAGTGATGGTGGGACTTTGGATTGGAACTTGGGGGCCGTCACAGGGAACACAGCCCAGGGCAGACTTCTGCTGTACCTACACAGGGAGCATTTTGAGCTGGTCTCACAGAGAGGAATCCACTCCCAAACCTGTATTCCATCTAGCCCCAGTGCTTACTTACAAATAGTGGCCTGGGACCTGGAGTAAATTGATAAGGCAGTTAGGCCACACAGTCTGCAAACTCTTGGCAATTTCTGGCTGTGTTGACGTAGAGACAGTAGACTTGGGTGCAAGTAACCCAGTGAGACACAAACAGCAGTAGCCTAGACAATGCCTATGTCACACCTCCTATAACTACATGCAGTGCAGCTCAAGGAGAGTCTTTTTCCACTTGAAGAGAGGAAAGAGAAGAGTACAGAGGACTTTGTGTAGCAACTTGGGTACCAGTTCAATCACAGTTAAAAAAAAGTACCAAGAAGATTTCTGAAGTCATTGATTCTAAGCCAGAGACCCGTGATGGTATTGCTTGACCTATCCTGAAGTAGAAGAAAATCCATTTCCCTGAATGGGAAAAGCCCAGTGCTGGCAGGATTCACCTGTTCCTAACTAAAGTAAGACACATCAAAGGTAGACCAGCAGCCTCCACCACAGGCTTTGAGTATGAATGGGCAGGCTTCATGTGTGACCTGGAGCAGTCCTAGCAGTGGGCCATGAGAGGGTAACTGTGTTACCCTTCCCCAAACTCCACCAGCTCAGCACAGACACAGAAGGAAGAGAATGAAATTTGACCTCAAATTCACTATGTAATGTTTTTGCAAACCTCATGATAACCTCAAATTAAAAAAAAAAATACTACAAACATACACAAAAAAGAAATTAAAACACATTACCAGAGAAAATTGCTTTCAGAACAGGAAGACAGACAGGAAAAAAGAAAGAGAAGACCCCAAGTCAAACAGAAGTCAAATGACAACATGGCAATAATAAGTGTTTGATTATCAATAACTATATTGCTAAGGAGATATGGTGCCTGAATGGATGAAAATAAAAGACCTAAGACTAATTATATATTGTCTACAAGAAACACATTTTACCTGTACATGTGGACAGAAAATAAAGGAATGAAAAATTTTCCTTGCAAATGGAAGCAGAAAAGAACAGGAGTGCATATACCTCCATCAGATAAAACAGATTTCAAGACAAAAACCAAAGAAAGAGAAAAAGGAGAACATCATACAGGGTGTCCATAAAGTTTGTGTGCAATTTAAAATTTCACACTATTTTAAGTATTGTCCACGAACTGTACAGACAACATTTATGACAAAGGGGAGACATTCAGCAGAAGGATATAATAATTTTTAATATACAAATCGTGTTAAAACAAGTATACACATTTTAAGAAAGAATAAACTATATTAAAAGTATGATACTCCTATATAGCAATAACAAAAGATGAACACAAGTTATGTGAGCACCTCTTGTACTTGTAGAAGTCAAATTATAAATTTAAAACAGCTTTTTCCTTTCCTAAAATGTTCATACATGTTTTATTTTGCACTCTTTGCATACAAACTCAACACTGGAACACCCAGATATATAAAGGCAAAATTTTCAGAACTAAAGAGAGAGAGATATCTCAATATAATACTCCTTGGGTACCTCAACACTTCACTTTCAGCATTGGACAAATCATCCAGACAGAAAATCAACAAAGAACTATTAAAATTAATCTGCACTATAGAATAAATAGACTTAATAGATAATTACAGTGTTTCATCTAATGGCTGTAGAACACATATTTTCTCAGTTCATGAATCATTATTATATGTAACGCCACAAAACAAGTCTTAAAAAGTTCAAAAAAAATGAAATCATATCAAGCATTTTCTCTGACCACAATGGAATAAAAATAGAAATCGATAATAACCAAAACACTGGAAAAAATACAAACATATGGAAATTAAATAGTATATCCCTGAATGACCAGTGAATCAATGAAGAGATTAAAAAAGGACATTAAGTTATTTTTCAAAATACATAAAAATGAAAACACAACATATCAAAACATGAGATATGGTAAAAGGAGTACTAAGAGAAAGTTCATAACAGTAAATGCCCACATAAAAAAGGTTAGAAAGCTTCAAATAATAAAAACAAAATAAAAACTAATAATGCAGCCTCACCTTCAAGAACTTAGACAATCAAGGGGAAACTAAATATAAAATTTGAAGAAGGATGGAAATAATAAAACTAATAGCAGAAATAAGTGAAATTGAAACAAAAAAATACAAAGAATCCACAAAACTGAAAGTTGTTATCTTGAAAAGACAAAGTAGACAAAAACTTTTTTTTTTTTTTTAGACAGAGCCTCAAGCTGTCACCCTGGGTAGAGTGCTGTGGCATCACAGCTCACAGCAACCTCCAATTCCTGGGTTCAAGCGAGTCTCCTGCCTCCGCCTTCCAAGTAGCTGAGACTACAGGTGCCCGCCACAATGCCCCGCCATTTTTTTTTGGGTTGAAGCCATCATTGCTGTTTGGCGAGCCTGGGCTGCATTCGAACCCACCAGCTCAGGTGTACATGGCTGGTGCCTTAGCCTGTTGAGCCACAGGTACCGAGCCGACAAAAGCTTTTTTCAAACTAAGGTAAAAGAGAGAAGATCCAGATAAATATAATCAGAAATGAAAAAATAGATGTTATAACTTTGTAGAAATTCAAGAGATCATTACAGGTTACAGTAAATACCTAGATGCCAATAAATTGGAAAACCTAGAATAAATGTATAAATTCCTAGTCATATACAACCTACCAAGATTGAACCAGGAAAAAAATCTCAGATATGAATAAGCTAATAACAAGCCATAACTTGAAGCAATTGAAGCAATAATCGAATGTCTCCCACCAATGAAAAATTCAGGACCCAATGGCTTCACTGCTGAATTTTTCTAAACGTTTAAAGAAAAACTAATGCCAATTCTACTTAAATTATTCCAAAAATCTAAGAAGGAGGGAGTACTCCCAAATTCATTCCTTGAAACCTTTATCATCTTGTATCAAACTTGACAAAGATTAAAAAAAAAAAAACTATAGGCCAATACCTCTGGTGAACATTGGTACTACAGTCCTCAACAAAATACTGGCAAACTATACCAAACATTAAAACTATTATTCATCATGTACAGGTGGGAATATTCATACTGGTGATGCAAAATTGGTTCAACACACAATACGATACATCATATTAACAGAATAAAGGGCAAAATCGATATGATCATTTCAGTTGATAGAGCAAGAGCAATAGATAAAATTCAGCATCTTCTCATGATAAAAATTCTCAAAAAATGAGTATAGACTAAACTTATCTTATCATAATAAAGTCTATTTATTACATGTCAAAAGTCAGTATCATATTAAATGGGTAAACAGAAATTCTTTCCTCTAATCTGAAACAGGGCGAGAATGCCCACTTTCATCACTATTATTCAACATAGTACTGGAAGTTTTAGAAATAAAGAATAGCCATCCAAATTGAAAAGGTGTAAGTCAAATTATCCTTCTTTGCAGATGATACGATGTAATAATGACAGAAATGTAAAGACTCCAGAAAATACCATGGGAACTAATAAGCATGTCAGTAAAAGTGCTGCATACAATATCATCACGCAAAAATCAGTAGCATTTTTATATGCCAACAGCAAAAATTATGAAAAAAAAGAACAAAAAAGTAATCCCATTTACAATAGGTACAAATAAAATAAAATACCTTGGAATCAACTTAACCAAAGAATTAAAAGATCTCTACAATGAAATCATAATGCATTGATGAAAGAAATTTAAAACTCTCCCCCCAATAATGGAAATATATTTTATGTTTATGGATTGGAAGGATAGCTATTGTAAAAATGTCCACACTACCCGAAGTAATCAGTATATTTACTGTATTCCTTATCAAAATACTAATGGCATTTTCATAGATATAGAAAAACTAACACTGAATTATATATGGAATTACAAAAGACACAGAATTGTCAAACCCATGCTAAGCAGAAAGAAGAAAATTGGAGGAATCACATTATGTGTCTTGAAATTATACAACAGAACTGTAGTAATCAAAACAGCATAGTACTGGCATAAAAACAGACATATAGAACAATGGAGTGGAATGGAGAGCCCCGAAATAAATCCACACATATACAGCAATCTTATCTTCAACAAAAGTTGCAGGACATATAGTGGGGAAGTAAATGGTGCTGTGAAAAGTGAATAGTCATATGCAGAAGAATGAATCGGGAAATTGTCTGTATCCATATACACAAGTCAAATACAAATGGATTATAGACTTAAATCTAAGACGTGAAAGTGTGAAACATCTAGAAGGAAACAGTGAGGAAATACTTCACAACATTGGTTTAGCTGATGATTTTTGAATAATAATACCCCAAAGCACAGGCAGGCAATGGAAAGTCAGACAAATGGGTCACAGTAAGCTAAAATCTTCTGTACCCAAAAGAAACAATTAGCAAAGGGGGGGAGACAACCTACTGAATTTGTAGTATTTGCAAAGTACTCATCTTACAAAGCACAAATAACTAGAATATATAAGGAGCTTCAATAACTTGATACAAAAAAATCAAATAATCAGATTAAAAAATGGGTAAAGAATCTGAACAGACATTCCTCAAATGAAGACAAAGGTATCTGAAAATTGTTCACCATCACTAGTCATCAAAGAAATTCAAATAAAAACTACAACGAGATATCATGCCACTCCAGTTAAAATGGTATTTGTAAAAAAGAGACAAAAATGAACGTTGACAAGGATGTGGAAAAAGGAGAACTCTCATACATTGTTGGTGGAGAAGGTAAATTAGTGTAACCACTATAGAGAAATTATGGGGGTTCCTCAAAAAACTAAAAATAGAACTATCATATTAGCCAACAATCCCACTGGATTCCATAAAGGAGTAAAAATCAGTATATCAAAAAGTTATCTACATTCTCATGTTATTGAAGCATTGTTCAAAATAGCCAAGAACTGGAATCAACCTAAATGTCCATGAATGAATGAATAAAGAAATTGTGGTACATAAATGCAATAGAATGTTAGATAGTAACAAAACGAATGAAATCCCACCATTTACAACAACATGCAGGGAACTGGACAAAATGATGTTAAGTGAAATAAGCTAAGCACAGAAAGATAGATTTTGCATTTTCTCAGTCTCATGTGGGAACTAAATATTAAAAATGTAACAGAATAGAGAACCCAGAAATACATCCACATGTCTGTTGTGAACTTATCTTTGACAAAGTTGTCAAGAACATACATTGGAGAAAGGACACTGCTAGGAAAACTTTAATATACAGTGCTAGGAAAACTAAATCCATCCGCAAAAGAATGAAACTGAACTCAACGTCTCACTGTATACAATAATCAAATCAAAATGTGTTAAAGACCTAAATCTAAGATCTGAATGCATGAAACCACTGAAAGTAGTTGGAGAAACACTTCAGGACATTGGTTTAGACAAGGAATCCTTGACTAATACCCCTAAAGCACAGGACCAAAGCACAATTGGACAAATGGGATCACATCAAACTAACAAGCTTCTACATAGCAAAGGAAACAACCAACTAGGGAAGAGAAACCCACAGAATGGGAGAAAATATTTGCAATTACCTATTTGATGAAGAATTAAAACCTAGCATATACAAAGAGTTTCAACAACTCAATAGGAAAAAATCAGATCTTATTTTTTTGAATCTGATTAAAAATGGCCAAAATATCTAAATAGACTTTTTTCAAAAGAAGACACACAGACAGCAATAGATATGTGAACAAGATGCTTCAAATCACTAGCCATCAGAGAATTGGAAATTATCACACCAGACAAAATCACTTTGATCAAAAAGACATACAATAATGAGTACTAGTATATCTACACTCTTGTGTTTATTACATCATTATTCACAATAGCGAAGCTTTGTGTTTTTTTTGTTTTTGTTTTTGTTTTTTGCAGTTTTTGGCTGGGGCTGGGTTTGAACCTGCCACCTCCGACATTTGGGGCTGGTACCCTACTCCTTTGAACCACAGGCACCGCCCCACAATAGAGAAGCTTTGGAATCAACCTATGTGTCCATTATTGGATGGCCCCTAAAGAAATTGCAGTGCATACACACAGTGGGGTATTACACGGCCATAAAAAAAATGAAATCTTCCCCTTTGCAACACCCTGGATAGAACTGGAGAACATTCTGTTAAGTGAAATAAGCCAAGCACAGAAAGATAAGTGTATGTGGAAGCTAACTATTAAAAACAATTGAACTCATGGAGACGGAGAGTAGAATGGTGTTATCAGAGGCAGAGAAGGGTAGTGGGGAGTGAGGATAAAGTGGGGATGGTTAATGAGTGTAAAAAACAGGTAGTTAGATAAATGAACTATATTTGTTAATACAGCAATGTGAGGATAGTCAGCAATAAGTTAGGGCATACTTTAAAATGACAAAAAAGTAGAATATGAATGTTTATAGCACATAGAAATGCTAGAGGCAATGAATATCCCGATTACCTCCATTTTATTAATGTATATGAACGTCTTTATCAAAACATCACATCTATCATATATATATATATATTTATATACCCCATATATTTTTAAGTACCCTTAATAATTAAGAATATTTTTTACAAAATTCAAAGTCTATATGTTAATTTTTCTAAATTGATATAGCAATTCTTATTTAGATTTTTTTCATTGTGAGATAATTAAAACATGAAAATAACTTAAGTAACATGTAAGAAAAGAATCATAGGGAAAAAGTGTTATGTAAATCCAATTAAGTATTAATAAGGATTAATAATATATTGTTATGGTATGCAACTTGGCAATAACTCTGAAAAAGTGTCTATATATTTTTGTTTCAAAAACACAAACATATTTATTGCTTTTTTTGTCCCATGTTATTTACAACCAAACATGTCAAATGATTTAGAACAATAAAAATAGAGCTGTTAAGTTTAATGCATTCTTTATATTGCCAGTCACCTCCACCAACTAGAATGGAAAAACAAACAAAAAAATAAATTATTTTTAATATTTAGTGACAGTGATGCATGCTGCATAAGTTAAACATTTAGAGATATTTGACATTTATTTCAGGTGGAGTTACTCATGTTTGTTTATATATTCCTATTCAAATTAATTTGTTAATTTATCATTTATTGAACAATTTCTGACCCCACAGTGCTAAATAATTCAGTCAACCATAGAATCAAAGAAAATCCTATTTCCTTTAATCTTAAATGATAAGAACACCAAAAAATCATCTATACAACTGTAAGAACATGAAAAAATACTTCCAAAATATTTACGAACAATGTGGTTTCTCTAAAGAATTTTGATTTCATGCATTGTATTTGTATACCTTAAAGTATTCATTTGACCTATTTCCTATAGTATAAAAAGCACATAATTCAAACAAGAATAATTAATCCTAGTTGGAAGCATATCATGTGCTGATGTTTTATATGTATTACCACTGATGTTTGCATCACCTATACATAATAGACATTATCATAAATATTTAATATTCTCATTCTTTAAATAATATTCAAACTAAGTAAATTCTCAGACTATGCATATAATTTCCTACTGGGGACAGGGTTTAAACATAGGCCTAACCACAGCCTATGTTCTTTTCATTATCTCATACAGCTTCTAGTATACATAAGCTACTGTATATATGTGTATGTATAAACAGCAACATATTTTAATTCATTCCTTTCAGATTGAATGCCTGAAAGAATAGTTCAGAGAAAGTAAAATGTTATCTGTGACATATTATGTTTATTTCAAACATGCATTATTCATTCCAGTTTAGTCGTGTTACAAAGTAATTAAAATAGCAAAAAAAAATTAAAAATTTTTTTAACTTATTCGTTGGCTTTTTCCATTTGTTATAAAATATTCCTTTCTTAGTTGATAAATGAGAGTCATTGATGATTGAAAATACTGGGCATTTTTTGTTATAATATGCACAATTCTAAATGGTCACTAAACACTCAGTGGTCTGTCACTGAGTCCACATTCCATATTTCTACTCCCAGTACAAAGCTATATGAACGTGCTTCCTTCTAGTTTTCTTTTTGATAGAGTTACTTACTGAAATGTTGCTGTATTCATTTACTCTTTCTTTGGAAACAAATTAGAAACTCAAATGTTCAATCTATCAGTATCAGTGGATACTAGTTGATTCCATAGCTGCACCCAGTAAAGATATACATCCTGAACTACGAACTATGAGACCATAAAAAGAAACGCTTGACACAGACTCCAGAGTTTTTATTTATAAACATTTAAGGCACGATCACAGTGACTGATATCCAAGCCTCTATTTTTCCCCTCAATTATTGTGACGGGCCCTTACTGTCTTCTTCGGTGTTTATTGCAATCTCCAACTATTTTCTATTCTTGGGACTTAGGAAATTGCTGCTCTATCTGACTGGAAAATTCTTATTCTAGATATCCCCATGTGCGTTTCCTCATTTATGAGGAAATTAAGCTCATACTTCAGCTTCCCATTCATTCCACCTTGGGAGTGAACCTTTCTCTACCATGAAATAGCAACCCCTCTGCCTGTCTCCGGAATTCTCTATCTCCCACAGTCTGTTTTATTTTATCCATCACATATGTAACAATAGGATACATTGCATATTTATATTTTTACTTTTTATTAACTGATTCCCCTTACATCAAATCAAGCTTTCAGAGCTGTCATTCCACTGTTGTTTTTACTGCTGGGTACATGCTGGCATAATAGTGTCCAGTTCACGTTATGTATTTTTTGAATGAATGGATATTTTACCTACACATACCATAATTCTTTCCTCATCATTTCAGCATTTGTGCGTATTAAATATTTTAATAACAAACATAACACGTTGATCACAGTTAAATAGATAGTACATATACTCCATCAATTTCTAAGCATTGTGAGTTTCCCCTTAACTTTTTTTTTTTTTATTTATTAAAACTTGATGTAAAACTAGAGAATAAGTTGCAGTATTTCTTATAGCAGGAAAACAAGTTATATTGAAGGTACAAAGAATTAGGTTAAATGATTGTGATTGTTAGGTAAAATCCCTCTTATACTTGTGTCCTGCCCCCAAGAGGGCAATGGGGGAGGTCATGGTGTATGGCACAGGTTATATTTGGAATAAAGTTTTTTCCATATCACTTTAAAACAAATTGGTAATTTTATTCTCTTAAAAATTAAGGAGAATATCTTCTTAATTGCATCATTATTTTATTTTTGTCACACTAATAAAGTATTTATTTTAGTGGCTCTTGTGTAACATTAGCCTGTTAATAACTTATGTTAAATTAATTTTCTTAAAAACCTATTAATTTTTATAATTTAGGCATAAATTAGCAATGAATATGTAATAATTTACTCAAGTTACACTTCATTGATTTAAAGGGAAAAGTTATGGATTGTTTTTACTTGAAAGATATACATTTCTAATTTATGTCCATAATTATTGTACTCTGTATAATTACTTTTATGTTTAAGGGGAAAAATTCTCCCTTACATTAACAATAATTTATCTTGTTCAAAGTTTTAGGATTATATGAACAATGTATCTCATTTTATGCCTTTTTCTTACCCTAATACCAGAACATTTAAACAAGGACTGGAGTTGTATGGAAGAATAACTCACAAGACAGGGTCTACGATACAGAAGTAACATCTCTAAAACTGTTTTTAGAATAATAAACTCTGCAAAATTTTCAAACCTCATCTATGCCTTTCTTCTGCTGAATCCAAGCTATAACTGTATTATATGATTTAATGAAACTATATGTCCAACACTTAAATCTAATTGTGTTACAGCCTGTATAGCCTATGGCCAGGAGTGAGAATTATAAGAAATACCCGAATAGCTCAATAATGGAACACCTGGGTGGAAAGGGCATGGAGAGGGATTTAGCTCTCCTAACAAGCACGAGAGCTCGGGAGATGAGAGAAGTGGTGAATTGGCAGGCTCTACACCTGTGGTGTTGAGAGGCACGAGATAAACTTCATATTAGGCTGGAGGAGAAGGCAGTCAAGGAGCATGCGCATTCTATCACAGACCCGCTTACTTTGACTCTGTCTCCTCTACCGCCTACAGAAGGCCAGCATGGCATCTCTCTACTGAAGATTACAAAGCTCTCCTAAAGTCTAAGATCTGTCTTTCTAAGAAGACTGCTTTATTCTCTCTAAGACTCTCTCTCTCTCCAGCTAAAATAGATAGCCCTCAGGCACCTAAGAGAAATGGAACCTGAGCAAGGTAACTTAGCGGTCTGTGTCCGGAATCTAGTTAAGCTGGGCCTGACACCTGGCCAGTCTTGAGCCCTGGCAAGAAGTGTCAGAAGTGACATGTGGCATAATTGATTGAAAAATATCCTGCAGAATAAACTATAATTTATGATAACATGTCTTAATAATGGTTTTTGCTAAATTTCAATTCTATACTGTCTTAACAAATACCAGGATGGATTGCCTCTTACTAGACTTGGATGTAGCCATGTGAGTACATACTTATTAGCACACATTTTTACATGTGAACATTTTGTGAATAAATGATATTCAATAATATCAACGCATTTTGATATACCCTCATATACATTTATGTCTATAAGGAAAATCGAAAAACGTACAGGTGAAAAGAGAAGGGAATTTAGTGCTTAACAGAACATCCTGGTTATATAAGGGTAGATATTTACTGGGAGATGATTTGAATGTTTTGTGAATAATACAACAAAGAATTTCGAGCTGTAAAGGAAAAAGTCAGAATAAATGCCAAAAAGATGTTTCAGATATATCATCTTTTCATGTTTATTTCTTGTTATAAGGATCAGAGAAATGATGGCGTTATTAACTAAAACACAAAATTAATTTCATTTTACTTTATTTCATAGATCTGAGGGTGAAGTTTGAGCAGTATAATATATCTTAAAGACTAGCTTCAATAAGCAGAATGATCAAAAATCCTCATTTAATTCAGCTGTGAGTAGAAGTATTTGTTATTTTAAGAAATACAGTAAGAATAACCCACATCACAAAGTTTCAAGGAGATGCAATGGCATTTGACAAATCTATTTGTGACTTCTGATTATCAAAGTCTATAACACAAACTTACATGCAAGGCTAAATTTTCTTAATATAAAAGTCAGCAATTTATTCTATCATAAAGCTCCAGTTATGGAAATAAGAAATTGTTTCAAGGAACAATTTTATATTACCAAAGAAAATAAGCACATCCTTCCTTCTTAACCTTACCCATGAGTAAGACTTCAACTTTGGAAAAAGACACCAAAATAGTCACATTCACAAGTTATCATGGTGAAAATAACTGAAAAATACAGATTTTTTAGGTTACATTGTTCTCAGTTCCAGAGTAAAGTTCCAGTTGTAAAAGAGCCCCTCGCCCAGGGGGTGTGTTATACGCGCTCCCAGTGTGCACTTGGTGAGATCCCGCCTCATGCTTCCCTCCTTCTGCCAATCATCTTCTCCTTCCCTCTCTTGTTTCCCTCTACCCTGTGTGTGCACTAGACTATTTTTATGTTTTATTGTTCATAGGAGCATGTAATTGTTTATATATTGATTTCATATTAGTGTGGAGTACATTGGATATTTATTTTTCTATTCTTGCAATACTTTATTAAGAAGAATGTATTTGAACTCCATCCAGGTAAATGTAAAAAATGTGAAATCTCCATCTTTTTCAATGGCTGAATAGTATTCCATAATACCACATGATACCACATTTCATTGATCCATTCATGGGTTGATGGGCACTTAGGTTGTTTCCCCAATTTGACAATTACGAATTGAGCTGCAGTAAACATTCTGGTGCAGTAAGATTGAGCAGAAGAATGACAAAGAAAGTAATCCTAGGCCATACATGTTCAGGAAAGACACTGAACACCCTATCTTCTTCTTTGTGCTCATTTTAATATTTTTTGGTGTATTTTCCACAAATGCTTTCAAATTTCTTCCTAATGTGAGACATTTACCTTCCATATGAAGAGTCTCTCACTTCTACCCAGGAATAGCACAGTAGTCTTGTATTTGTTTCCAGTATAATCGTGGCTTAAATCAGCACCTGATATGGCTTCTCATGATGCAGTAATGACATGTGAACTCAATGTCAAATCAAACCTACCTAATACTCTACGTCTAAGTAGAGAGGCATCAAAAGGGAATTACCGTGGCTCTCAGGAACACATTTTGAAGCTGAAACGAAGATGCATTTAATATTTTTTAAATCCTCCTGTATCATTTTACTGTTGTCTTTAGTCAGTATCTCTTCTCATTGTTTTATTTGTCTATGTGTGAAGTACAAATCTCTTATCAAATATGTGATTGCTAATATTTTCTTTCCATCAGTGTGTTGTTTTACTTTCTTGATGGTATTCTGGATTCAAGAAAGTTTTTAGTTTTTATGAAGCCCAATTTATCTGTTTTATTTTATTTGTTGTATTTTTGATGCCATATAAAAGAAGCCACTGCCTATTCCAACATCACAAAAATACATTCTTAGTTTTATTCAAAGCGTTTTATAGATTTTATTCTTACATTTAGGTGTGTGAACACTTCTTGAGTTCATGTTTCTATATGGTGTAGGATAGAATCTAATTTTTTATTCACACATGGGTCATCAGTTATTCTACTGCTGTTTGTTGAAAAGATTATTCTTTCTTCCATTAAATTTCCTTGGCATCTTGTCCAAAATGAATTAATGATAAACATACGGATTTAGTTGGGAACTTTGAATTCTATTCTAATGATTTCTTTATCCCTCAGCCACTATTGCGCTGTCTTGATTACTGTTGCCTTGGGATGTGTTTTGAAATTGACAACGATGAGCTCTCCAAATTTACTCTTATTTTCAAGACAGTTTTGGGTGTATTAAGTCACTTGCGTTCCCATATGCCTTTTAGAACAACTTTGCCAAGTCTGACAAGAAACCACTTGGCATTTTGATAGGAATTATATTAAGTTTGGATAATTTTGAGAGGTACTACATTTGCCATCTCCCTATCCATGGCTCCCTATCCAAAAACAAGGCATGTTTCCCTCACTTATTTGGGATGTCTTTAATTATTTCTTCTGATGTTTTACCTTTTGTAAAAGATGCTATTACAAGATATTTATTTTCTTCTGGCATTAGTTCTTATTATGACAGGATTACATATGCATGTTTAAAAGTTAAATCTAAGAATGCTCTTTAAGGAGGGATTACATGTCTTTTAAAAATGTTATGAGTACTTAATAATAGTACTTATGTTTAGGGTATATGTGATATTTTTGTACAAGCATATAATGTGTAACAATCAAATTATGATAATTAGGCTTTCTGTCACCTCAAATATTTATCACTTTTTTTGAGAATATTCCAAATCCATTTCTCTGGTTGTTTTAACATACACAATAAGTAATTGTTGACTATAAATGCCCTATTGTCCTACCAATTTTAAATTTGATCTTGTTCCTCATTTCTAATTTTTTGTATCCATTCATCAACTTCTACTTATCTTCCTCTCCCTATAACTCTCCCAAGGCTCTGGTGACCATTATTGTAATTTCTAACTCCATGAGATCAACGTTCTTAGTTCATACAGGAAGAAAGAGCATGCAATATTTACATTTCTGTGCCTGGCTTATCTCACTTAACACACTATCCCCCAGTTCCAGTCATGTTGTTGCACACAACAGGATTTCAGTCTTTTCATTGCTGAATAATATTCCATCAATGTGCAGTGCAGTTCCAAACTCTCAGCTCTGCTCCCTCCCACTTCACCCCAGGAGCATCTACCAGTGCAGCACATGGTGGCCTCAGGGGAGATGCTTGAGGCATTACAGGCCAGATTCCAGGACCCTATCCCCCACTCCATGATTCCAGATGAGGACTAGCTGAGACTTGCCACCCTTACAGTCAACCCACCTAGGGAGGAGACAGAAAAGCAAAGTGTATTCTTCCTCTGCTCCAGATATGCAGTAGCCACAAAAGAGGACGGAGGATGAAGCTGAGGACGCCTTGGCCTCTAAGCTGTCTCTTTGCACAGTTGCTACCCAGAGCCTTCATCCTGACCCCAGTGGTTCCACCGCTTTAGCTTCTACCAGTTCCTCTCCACTTCTTAGCTGGGGCAGTTATTGGTTCTTACACAAGTAAAGATGATAATTCACTCAAGAGAAGTTTGTCAAACACCTTCTGTTCACCAGGCACTGTTCTAGGTGCTTAAGATATTTTCATGATTCTGAGGAATTATAGACTGGGGGGAGTCCATATTTCTTCATTTCTTGCAGTTTTTTTTTTGAACATAACCTTTGACTATATGTCCCATCTTCATGGCTCAAACACTCTAAATTTGTCTTTTCTCTGGCAGATGGGATTAGCTCTACCCCTTCTTTTCCTTTTCCTTCATGTTTCTCCCTCTATCAGGAATAGAGATTTCAGGGCTTTCCATGCCTGCCTCTTTGTTTGTCCTTTTTTAAGTGATAATCTCATAAATACATTTAAAATGCCAAAAAAAGAAAGAAAAAAAAGACCCTATTATTCTTCTTTAGCTATCACACTTGTAAGATTTTCCAACCAGGGTTGGTTTACTACTCTTCAGGCAACCTAGTCGTCCCTAGCTCCAAGAATTCACTGCATTGATATGGAAACTAGGGCAGATACCTAAAGGGCATAGTTCATTTACAGCCCAGAACTCCTGGGCTCGAGCAATCATCTCATTTCTGGCCTCCCAAATAGCTGGGAATATAGGTGTGCACCTCCATTTTATAGATAAGCATAACAGCCAGCTTTGTTTTCCCTTCATCTTTATATAGCAAGAGACAGGATAAGATTGTTATGACTAAGTGCTTATCAGAGTGTCAGACATACACTATTAATTGGAATCATATGCACTTGCCATTTTGATAGATCAAAACCTGTTGAATAAGTATTGAAAAAAACCTATTGAAAACGTGTTAAAAAGTAAATAAATAATTGGACAAATGAATGAAGTCTCTTTCAAGCCTACAATATTATTTTTATTCTATTTTTAAATTTTTCTTTAAAACTGAGTGTTTGAAACTAGTAATGAGAGAGGATACCTGGGAAGTAGCAGGTCTAGGAGAAAAGAGAACTCAAAGTGACCCCAAGGATACACTTACAGGGTCCTCTCCATGGTGACTCAGCTTTTAGGAATTTGTGAACTTAACTTTCTGAGATGTGGAAATTTCCACTTCTGTGAAATCCTGTAGTTCTGTGGGGCTGGAACAGCTTCTCCCACTTGATTTAAATTGACCAGTGAGAAACGTACCTGTGGGTTGGAACTTTTTGACTGCTGATAAAAAGGGAAAGACCAAGGCAGTCGGGCAGCATGGCCATTTTGAATTCATCTATGCCGTGGGCTTCACAGGCTGAAATAAAGCCCTTCCTCTTACAAACATGGTGTTTGGGTGCTCTTTCTCTCCATTAGGCCTTGTCTTCCTGCAACAGTAAAAATACACATTAAGGAATGAATTATTCCTAATTCTTTAGTGGAATAAAACTCTGGGGAAAAAAAAGAAAAAGTAAGATTGTGTTGGCATTGTAAATTTATTCTTCATGCCTTTTTCTGAATATGAATTTTCTGACTCTAATGGATTCATTCCTGAGAAGTAATGCAAAGTAGGTTTTCCTTGACAAGTGAGAAATAACTTCATAATTTTTGAAACCGTATTCAATCCAACACCTTAAGTTGTCTGACAAAACTGTCAAACACCTCCTACCATTTTATATGAACAATAATTGTTGAGTTAAGATATTTCAATTTATTATAATTAATGGGTAAGCAAAGTAAAGGTTAAAGCAGAATATTTTCAGCCATTCGACAACAGAGAATTTTTAAATATTACAAATATTTAACTTTATCAATTAAAATCATATTAATGTTATCAATTAAAATTACTAACAGCTCTTTTAATTTCTAACTGTTCTATTTTATTTTTAAATCTAAACATTGTGATGGTATCGTTAACAAAGACTTTGAACGCAGTATTCTGCTTTTGGCTTAAATCTTTAATAGACTTGGAGAGCAGCAAAAATTTTGAAAATATTAGACTAGAAGGCAAGATGTGCTCTATAAATGATGGTATTATTAAATACACATAAACATACTTGCAAGTTGAGAAAAATGGTCATTAAAAGGTGGTGAGGGATGTCGCAGGTGAGTTAAAGGCAGACATAATAGAGAGGAGTGCTGGGGAAATCCCACTGAGGCTGTGCCTTTTTTTAAAAAAATGAGATAAAGTCTCACTTTGTCCCCCATGGGTTGAGTACCATGGTGTCAATATAACTCACAGCAACCTCAAACTCCTGGGCTCAAAAGTCCTCTTGCCCCAGTTTTCCTTTTAATTTGACTATGCTCCGAGCTAAGGATACATGTTAGAATAGAGCAAGGTAGGAGAGTTGTGGATATCTGGAGAAGACATTGAGAAAAGTGGAATTGGCAGATTATTTAAGAACAAAGAGGGAGAAATAGGCAACATTGAACGCCCAGAAAGATTAAAAATAACTGAGAATTTTTGTTTTTGACGGCATCAAAGAAAAAAAAAAGTTGGAGGAACCCTGATTCAAGATTTTAAAATGTCTGTAAAAACTCAAAACCAATTAGGAAATATCTAACATTTTTCGCAAAATAAGTTTTTTATATAGTGCATTTTAGGTCCATATTAAGTATGAGTACTGAGTCAAATAAATTTTTCGTATTGATTATTTAATTTTCATTAAAAGTATGCATTAAAAATAACTCATATCAATAAAGTCCATTAAGCGTAGGTCAGTGGGTTTATCAGACAGTGGCATTCCTGTGTTGTAGACAATAAATTAGTACATAAGTGTATGGCTTCTGAAACCATGAGTCAAACTTTTAAGCGCAATTATAATATAAAGCATAAAATTAGCTTGAAATAGTTTTTATTTAATGAAGTTTGAAATGTTTTCAAATGATTACAATCAGGAGACACTGATTGAAATGACTAATGGATTTTTGTTTATTAGGTATCAAAATAGACTCATAAAATTGTATTTTGTAACGCTGACTATTAGCATTGAATGATGGCATCGTACTGAATAGGTGAGGATTTGCTGTATTGAATTTTTTATTTGAGACAACTAACTATCTACAAATAAGTTGTGAGGTAGTCAGTCGCCAAATAACAATGTATTATTATGATGAGTCACATGTAAGATGGTGACCTCATTAGATTATAATGGAGCTGAAAACTCCTAAGGCCTCGTGATAGTATGGCCATTTTAATGTCATTGCACAATATATCACTTACATATATGTGAGGACAGTGGTGTGAATAAACCAACCACGCTGTCAGTTATGTGGAAGTATAACCCATGCAATTGTGTACGGTACATAATACTTGATAATGGTAATGAATGTTACTGGTGTATGTACTTACTCTACTATCCTTTTAGTCATTATTTTAGAGTGTATTTCTTTTACATGCAAAAACCTTTAACTGTATAATATCCTCATATCGGTGCTTCAGGGGTATTTCAGAAGAAGCACTGCTATTATAGGAGATATCAGCTCCATGTTTTGCTCCTGAAGACCTTCTAGTGAGACAAAACATGGAGGTAGAAAAAGGCTATATTGATGATCTGGAGCCTGTGTGTGTTTGCGTCTTAGTGTTTAACGCAAAAATTTAAAAAGTAAAAATCTAAATAAATTAATTAAAAGTTTTGTAAATAGGAAAAAGCATATCAGCCTGACTGATGTGTGTGTTTGTGTCTTAGTGTTTAATGCAAAAGTTTAAAAAGTAAAAATCTAGGGCAGTGCCTGTGGCTCAAGGGAGTAGGTCCCCATATGCCAGAGGTAGAGGGTTCAAACCCAGCCCAAAACTGCAAGAATAAAATAAAATAAAATAAAAAGTAAAAATCTAAATAAATTAATTAAAAGTTTTGTAAATAGGAAAAAGCATATCATCCTGACTGATGTGTGTGCTTTTGTCTTAGTGTTTAACACAAAAGTTTAAAAAGTAAAAATCTAAATAAATTAATTAAAATTTTAATAATTAGGAAAAAGCTCATGGGATAGGATATAAAGAAAGAAAATGGCTATAGAGCTATGCAATGCATTTGCATTTTAAGCTAAATGTTATGATAAAAAACTCCAGAAGCTTAAAAAAATCAAGAAATTGATAAGGTAAAAACAATTATAGTAACCCAGGTTTAATTTATTACTGAGGAAAGAAAAAAATTTATAACCTTAGTGTATCTAAGTAAGTGTACAGTGTTTATAAAGTTTGTGTTTGTATGCAGTAATATTCTGGACTTCACATTCACTCGCCACTCACTCACTGACACCCTGAGAGCACCTTCTAACCCTAATCCTGCAAGCTTTATTCATGGCAGATGGTCTATACAGGGGTATCAAGTTTTATGTTTTATACTGTGTTTTCATTACACCTTGTATGTATGTTGATTATATAGATAAATACCTAGCAATGTACTACAATTGCCTACAGTTCTGAGTACAGTAATATAATGCACAGGTTTTTAGCATCGGAGCATTAGCTCATACATATCATCATATTGCCTAGGTGTGTACTTGACTACACCAGCTAGGTTTGTATCATACACACTATGATGTTTAATAATGATAAAATTTCTTAATGTTGCATTTCTCAGAAGGTATCCTCTTTGATAAGTGACTCTTGACTGTATAATAATAGAGTTTATTGTCATTAAAATAAAAATTAGTAAATTTTAAAATGTATTTATATTTATAAGTGGGCTCATTTCATACAATTTACCAAATGGCTATTGAAATTCTGATCTCAGGTGTTACATACATACACACACATATTGAAATATTTATATATACATACATACATATTTATATATGCTCACCTATGCACACATGCTTTTATATTTTATGACCAAAATGAATCCTATCAGAATATTAATTCTTTGGGAGAAAGTATTATGCCTTTATGTCCTCACATTCATTAGAAACAAATATTATAATGCCCAGCACTGCTAAAATGTAAAGGAATGGAAATTTATATTGTGGCTCTCCCTGTCACACTTGATACACACTTGCACCATTAAAATTAATAAGGGTGATTTAAAAACCCGAGCTATTTCCCAAAAAGCTGTCTTATTTTAGCAAATTTAAAATATCTTCTTTGATTACTTTATCCCTAATATAAAGCATGGAACGGATTCCAAAGAAAAGACTTCCACATTTATGTATTTTCCCATGCCTTTTCCTGAACCTAGTTTAATTATCTTTTTAAAGGACCTCTGATTCTTACTCAGGCAATCTGACCACCTTTGATGAATTAATGAGGGTCTCCTCATTTCTATAGAGCAGGATTTGCTCCTCCAATTAAATCTTCAGAGCTGCTGCTTCTGCTGTTGGAAACCAACCAAGTGGGAAATATTGCAGAGGAAAAACATAATGCATGCATTTTATCTTCAAAATTGAGAGGATGGAAAAAAGATTAGGACAAACAAGTACCATGGGAGAAACCAAGCAAGAAGACAGATTGTATCAAAATTTCAGTGCACCAGTGTAATAAAACATCCACTACAAAGGATATTCTGGAAAGCGGAGCTTAGAAAAGAAACTAGAATGCCAGTAAGTTTCTATGAAACCTTGAAAAATTCTTAACACCATTCTGAATTATGATGATGCCTTTGAGAGTAAATAGTGAAATATGATGCCACTTATTCTGTCATTAAATGTAAATATTACATATTTAGTCAATTTCATATTTTATGTGGTTCCTGTCTATGGACAATATGTAGCTGACTTTATCTGGTACATAGGAGTTTTTCTGTTAGTATTTCTACAAGGATGTGTTAATTAATTATGTCAGTTCCAGGGCCTAGCATGTGCTAGAACTATTCAGGATGCCAGAGAGAAAATGCAACTAGGATAACATTTACTTTGCATAGAGCTCAGAAATTACAATTTTCTAAGTTTCAGAAGTGATCTATATACGTAGATTCACACATTCACAGCTAATACAAAATTCTTAGAATCACAGCAGTCAGACCATCTAATTTCATCTAATTTATCCCTGCATTTAAATTTCTAAGTAAGGTATGAAAACTCAATTAACTTATTACACGTTCATTCAGTTACGTGTTAATTATTTTCAAACAACGGGTACCTCTACTTTGAAATAAAGAGAGCGCAGCTCGGAATAATGATAGAATGTGAGAAAGGATCTTACTTTTCTTGCAATATAAGGATAACACTTCTTCAAAATTCAAATTTAACTTCTCTTTCCTTAAATATAGAAGACTAAATAACCTACAACCACCCTGAAAGTGTTCAAATGTTTAACAACAAATGTCTAAATGTGAAATTGGACTTGATGTTATGTCATGGCTGACAAGAGCTCCTAAATAGAGGTTTGACAGTAAAATAAAATATGAAATCATAACAAATGTACAAACTGAAAAGGTTAGCCAACAAGAAAAATGAAAATAGTGAGTGATTTTTAAATCTTATCATTTAAATGTAAGATAAGCAGAGAATATTTTTGTGTTAACATGAAGCATCATGATAACAACAACAACAACAACAAAAAGAGTTAAATACAACTCCAGTTTCTAACATAGCATTTCTGGATGCCATGTCTGTAGAAGACACTTTTTACAAGTTTTATGGCAGTGCATTTGAGTAGCATGATACGGTTAACATCAAGACATTTGACTGTGAGTGTTTATTTTCTCATGCACAACAGAGAGAGGACATTTATGACAATATCATTGTTAGGCAAACGGATTCTTTTCTTTCTCAAATAACAGAGGACTGCCCATTCTCAGTATCACCTACGATCTCTATGTAGATGATTCTCAAGTCAGTATTTCCAGCCTTTTCCAATTATCAAAGAACCAACCCAAACAATCTGCGTTCTTGCTATATCAAGACCGTGAACTCTGTACGTGTTCTCATTTAGCACTGATACTTCAACACTATTTACATATGGATGAGTCCCAGATTCTAACTCTAGCCTTTTCTCTCTTCTGATTGCCAGGTATGGATATCTAAGAAGCAGAGAGACCTCAATGTGCATATTGAAAATAAAACTGATTTGCTTCTCCACATTCTCTGTGTTGTAGTGGGCCACATTTCCCTGTGAGCAATTGACCCTACTCAAGCCATAGCTCCAAAATCGCCACAGACATTCTCTCACTTTACAAGTCTTAGCCAATTCTTCAGCAAATATGCTATTTTTGTGTTCAGAATATATCCAAAATAAAACAGCTTCTCATGGCAGCACTGCTAACACCATGCACCGATCTTTGCTTCTTGCCTACTTTGTTGAAATAATCTCCTAAATTGTCTATCTAGCTTTCCTTGTTTTGCATCTATTTCCAGACCACTGGTTCTTTTAAAATGCAAGTTTGATCAAGTTCTGTTTTGGTAAACATTTTCCAAGGGCTTTCCACATAGGTCAAGTTAAATCTGATCTCTGCCCATCTTTACAACTTCCCCTCTTAATCCTTCATTCTCTGTTCTCCACGTACAGCGGTTTCTTAATGGTCCTCAAAATTTCAAATCATTTTTTGCCTTAACGCTTTCTCTTTTTCCAATCTTTATTATTTTTTCTAACTCCTTTCTGGTCTGTATCATCTCACCACAGACATCCCCTTCCCGATCACTGTATTTAAAATATCACTCTTTACCTTTTTTTTTTTTTAAGATTTTTTTCTATACCCTTCACTGCTACTCAACCTATAATTTTTTCTTCTACCATCTCTTCCACTAACATATCATTACCAGCTAGCATAGACCCTGGTGTATGTGTAACTATAAATGTCTATTGAGTGAAGGAATTCTGTATAATTGATTACTTTTAAAAAATAAATACCAGTAGAAAAAAGTGTCTGCGGACATATTAATATAGTTTCATTTTTATTTGATATTTTACTTTAAAAAATATATCTTCATCTCTGGAAGTCCCTCTCTTATTCTCATGAGGATTCACAAAATTGACACTCTCGTCCTTGTCATGTAAAATAAAATAATTTTTGGTTTATTCCTGACCTTAAAACTCTTTCCTCAGTCAGGTTTCCAGTGTTCTTAGGATTTATGGCATATGATGACACTGCCTGAAACTTATCATTGGATTTTTTAAAGACTTACATTAACACAACTCCAAGATAATATTTGTTCTTATTCATTCCATCTTTTAGAAAGTCAGGCTGAATGAAGTAAGAGTTTGCATGTATTCATCACAATGATGGCAAACATAAACTAACCTCTTCTAAATGTTTGCCCTTAAACTGATTTTAGGTTGAAATGTCATAATACAGTCAGTTGTTTCCATTCATTATTTTAATAGTCCAGAATACTCTTCCTTTAATCTCAGATTGTGGAAAGACAGCAATAAGATTTAAGATGTAGAAGGCCTTGCCTTTGTACATTGTGCATGAGACTAAGGGGTGCTTGAGGCTAGGGCTATATCACTTCCTAATGTAGAGGAAGCACATTTTAAAAGGTCCCCAAAATAAATTCATCCAGCCCCTGCTTAGTTTTTCCAATTATGGGAATTCACTATTGCTATGCATTAGTCATTATCAATCATTAGATTTTTACCAAAGAGCCAGGACTTATACTAAGCTGTGTGGCTTTAGCTGCGGATGAGACAGGTGGGAACGCACAGAAGATATGTAATAGACAAACATAAACACATATCAATAAATAAGATAATTTTTTACCATATGTTATGAAATGATAAGAAGAAATTAGCATTAACTTCAGGATAGTTATTAGAGCAGGTCTCTGTAGGGAAATGGCATAGAGGCTGAGAATTAAATAAGATGAAACCAGCTTTGAAAATCTGGAGAGGGCTCGGTGCCTGTGGCTCAATGGGCTAAGGCACCAGCCATATACACCTGAACTCGCCGGTTCGAATCCAGCCCGAGGCTGCCAAACAACAATGACGGCTGCAACCAAAAGATGGCCAGGCATTGTGGCGAGTGCCTGTCGTCCCAGCTACTTGGGAGGCGGAGGCAAGAGACTCGCTTGAGCCCAGGAATTGGAGGTTGCTGTGAGCTGGGATGGGCGATCCAGGGTGACAGCTTGAGGCTCTGTCTCAAAAAAAAAAAGAAAATCTGGGGAGAAGAGTATTCTGTTGAACAGGAAAAGACATCACTAATAACTGATAAGTTCAAGGAATAGCAAAAAATACTCAATAGGCCTAGAACATAGTGGGAGTAGAATTGGGTTTTCTGATCTGGATGAAGATAGAATCCAGAGATATGGTGCCATGCTGAGCCCTACTGGAAAAGGATAAACAACAGAGATATGAATACTGTTTTCATTTAGAATTTGGGTATTTCTGGATTTCTGCATTAATTTTGATTTTTTTAAAGTATCAACTAAAATACCATGTATGTGAATTATTGATTTATTTGGTGCACTTGAAAATTTCTCTTTGGGGCAAGTGCTTCAATAGCCTTGCCCTGACCTTCCTAAGTCATTGTCTGTGTTCAGAATTGTCATGTCCTTAGTGGAGTCTTCCCCAGTCAGTCTACCCATAAGCATCTGGTTCCACCAACCACTTCTAGGTTCCAGAATTGATTTGGATAATTGTACTACCTAATATTTAAATTTAATTCCCACTAAATAACATTTTACATGCATTATCTAATTCAAAATTTTCTACATTATAATTATTGATATTATGGTTTTGAACAGAGGTCTCTAAAAATTGTAATCATTGTACATTCATCTACTCAAATCCAGCTTCTAAGATTTTCCTAGGTACTTGATGGATCACTAGGATTAAATATTGATTTTGGAAATTGAAAGTTTTACAGTTTTGGAACCTACTTTTAGAAAAACTGTGTGTGTGTGTGTGTATGTATGTATACACACACCACATATGTATAAAGTTACAAACATAAAATTAGCCTTGACTGGAAATATTTATCTAAAGAAAGTAAACTAAATTATTTGACCATTAGAAATACAGATATATTTCTTCTGAAATTACTTTGGGACACTTTTAAAAAATCTTACAAAATAAAATTATAGTCCCTCATTGCCTTTCCACCTAAAATAATCTATAGTGCCCAGTAATTGAAAGCCTCCCTGGGAATTGTTCATTGAAGGCCTTCAAGTTCAAATGCCATTAACAAATTTACCAGTAGGCTCGGCACCTGTGGCTCAGTGAGCTAAGGCACCAGCCATGTAAATCTGAGCTGGCGGGTTCGAATCCAGCCTGGGCCCACCAACCAACAATGACGGCTGCAACCCAAACAAAAATAGCTGGGTGTTGTGGTGGGCACCTATAGTCCCAGCTACTTGGGAGGCAGAGGCAGAAGACTCGCTTGAGCCCAGGAATTGGAGGTTACTGTGAGCTGTAATGCCACGACACTCTACCCAGGGCGAAAGCTTGAGGCTCTGTCTCAAAAAAAACAAAACAAAACAAATTTACCAGTAAATCCACTTCTCTGTCTCTAACATGGCTTCCGCAGGAAATAGTTGGAGATAATTCAATTTTATGATGCCTAGTGTACCTACAGGACTAAAGACCTAAGAAGGGATATAAAGTGACCCAGGATCAATAAGTAAGGAGCCATGACCACTATTGTGCTGAAAGAAAAATACACCTTGGCAAAATTAAGAGACAGTTGATACAGTTGTTAAAAATCTAGGGAAAAAAATAAAGCCTTGAATGAATACATTAGAAAAGATTAAGAAAAAATTAAATTTAAGAAGTAAGGTATAGAGTAAATGCGGGTTGGGAGGAATGATGATAGTTGTGTGCAATAACGAAATTTATACAATCAAAATGTGAGTTAGATAAAAATACACAAAACAAAAACTTTTGCACAGGAAGAGGTGTTTAGCTTTATGTATTGTTGGAGAGATATAATCAAAGACAAATTCTCCTCTCAACCTTGAAATCCTCTCCACCAAGGTGGAGAAGGAGAAAAAAAAACAAAAACAATTTTTATTATTGAATAAATACTAAACCAGAATGTAAAACACATTCATCACAGGCAGTTCATGAACAGATTGTGAAAACAGAAAGAAACTTCACCCTTTTTATAGCCAAGTAGAAACAGCTCCATTACACATGTGTAAGTATTGTTCTTAAGATAAGCAACAATTAACTAGTCCTCAAGGAAGAAGTCTTGGCAGCCCCATTTTTCACACAAAGTTCATTGCAAATTCCCCTGTCATTTAAGGTGACCAACTGTATTAGCTAATTGGCCTTATTCAAAGGAAAAATACACTTCTCACATCTTTATAACAAGAGAGAGGTTTGCAATTTGTAGTGAGGCTCCCACTTATAAGCCCTATCTACCTTGATGATTGCGTATCAAAGAGATAGTTATCAATTCTCAGGAAGAGATTTTTGGGTCTTTAAGGTAGGAAGAGAATTACTTACCTTTTAAAAAGATTTATACACATACATTTCAAAGAGACAGAAAAAGGATTGACAATGCCAAATTTTCCAGAGTACATGTTCTAAGAAAAAGGAGGAGGGAAGTCTTTTTCACTTATAACAGGAAGAATTAAGACTCTTATTTTTAACTTTGATTTACCCGCACAATAGAAATGGGTGTGCTGCTCTTCACTTACTATTATTAAAAATCCTTCCTGGAGAATGGGATGTGTGATTTGGAGAGGGAGCTATTTTTCATGTTCCTACCTTCCTATGTACTTTTTACTTATAGCTTAAAAACACAAACATGCATCAGTTAAATGGCAAACAAATGGATGAATTAAAACTGTTGCAAACTGTTCCTAATCTGAAATTTATAAAAACAGAATTTCAAAGATAAATTCTAGAAATCTACTTTTTCAACAAAATTCAAAGATATATATAACCTTTGAGACTCATGATATCATGTTTTCTGAAGAAATATAATTAATTAAATTATTTTTTGAAATGGTATTTTAAACATCTGTGTTACATACCAGGTGTCTTTTGATAAAATTAAAACACCAATTTATTTATTTCAGAGTACTCACAATCTGGTGATAAAAACAGGCATTGAAAGACAATCCTACAATATACCACTGAAAGCATACTAAATTTTACTTAAAAAAATATAGTTTCTGTTGTATGCTAGTTATCTGAGAAAATGAATTTAAAACGTAACAATATAATAATTCATGTAAGAAATTATCCTTTTGCCAGTAATATCACACTCTTAGTCAAAGGAGATATTTATTACAACATCTAATTTTATTTTTCTTGTAATTTGGAATACATAAATTTTTGTGTTCACTCTAGGACACCATAAAATAGTATGCTTTGTAGTTGATATACCAGGGAGAATGAAATAATAATTGATATCTGGCTAATTCATGGAATGATTTGCAAGAGTTTTACATACTGTTTACATTCACATATTTCTTATTTTTTTTAATATTCAAGGTTTCTGAATTTTACAGCGTTGATACAGCTATTAACAAGAAAACAACTTTGTACACCAAGGAAATTTGGATAGAAAGATAAAATACATTAACAACATACATTAACAATGATGAACCAGTAATGACAATTTCAATTAATTTTGATAAAATATTATAATAATGAAATACGAAACTGAGTTGATGTTGACTATTTGAGAAGAAAACCATGTTAGAAACTTGACAATATCACAGTAGAAACACCAAGAATAGTTTATTTCTGGACATGGAATTAGAAATATGAAGTGTTAAAGAATTATATATTTGAAAATAATTTTATTTTTGAAAATAACTGTTGTTTGGTTTTATTCTACATAGATGATTTTATTTCTTATTGACTTCTTCATCAAATGTGCAAATTCAAGCCTTCAAATACTATCATGAGTTATTTAGGGAACTATGATCCCATCTAGTTATTAATCTAGGTTTTTTTGTTTGTTTGTTTGGTTTTGTTCTTTGCAGTTTTGGTGGGTCTGGGCTTGAACCCGCCACTCCCTGGTATATGGGGCCGGCACCATACTCCTTGAGCCACAGGCACCCAATTCATCTTCTACATTCAGTTGCTTATTTCTATTCTCAGGAAATCTGAAATCACAAAAGTGCTTAGAGCCAACTGGCTGTTCATCAAATTTTGTTTCTATCTAGGTACACAATTATATGCCGTTCTAGATTCTTGCATGTGTGTGGAAGTGAGACATGACGTTTTTAGACAGTCTTTTGAGAGAGAATGTTTCCTCAACTAAGCTCACATTTCCTTTCCATTCCACTGAGTAAGTATGATGATAAGGTGGCCAGAGGAAGGAAGGAGTGGTAAAAGGGGAAAATTAGGGTGTTTGAATCACTGCATGAGCGTGAACACCCTCTTTCATCTATTGCCCAATTAAAAAACCAACTTGTATTTGGGCAATTGAGCATCTGTGGATCTCTTTAACTTACTTTAATACAGAATACACTTAAATGGGTGAATTTTAAATTATTTAGTAGTTATGCAAAAATTCTAAGTGAGATAATCCAATTAAAACATTTCAGAAGGCCAGGCTCCGTGGCTCACGCCTGTAATCCTAGCATTCTGAGAGACTGAGGTGGGTGGATTGCCTGAGCTCAGGAGTTTGAGAACAGTTTGAGCAAAAGCAAGACTACATGTCTACTAAAAACAGAAAAATTAGCAGGGCGTAGTGGCAGGTGCTTGTAGTCTCAGCTACCTGGAGACTGAGGCACAGGGATGGCTTGAGACCAAGAGTTTGAAGTTGCTGTGAGCTATGACAACACAACACTCTATCCAGCCACAGAAGGAGGCTCTTTAAAAAAAAAAAAAAGGTAATTGCAAGTTTGCATGTTTTGATAATTTTCTATATTTTCCCTCGCCTAAACCATTAGAAATGGACAATTTTAAACTTTTTTCCTCCAAATTTTACATTCTTGAAACATTCTTCTTATTTTTGTGAAATTCCATAAGATTTTGAAAAATGAAAGAAAAAAGCATATTAGTAACTTTAAAAGAAAACACTTTTCATCACAATCTCCCATAACAAAAATTGTTCTTAACACTCTATTTATAAATTTATAATTTGGAAATAATGAATCTAAGATGCCTAGAGAAATAACAAGAGAGCAAACTTATCTATTTAAATGAAGAGTAACATAACACCTTAACAATGATTCATTACCATTGCTCATGTCGGTTAGCTAAGGTTCAGTTGAATAGAATAAATAATCTTTGTTATTGAAAGAAAAGTGAGAGATGTAAGTTGTGGATTATAGGTGAGAAAGACTTAGATATGGTCCTAACAAGGTTTGGAATTATTGTGAAGACTCCATTCACTCCAGAGACTCCAGAGCCATTATTTATAGCATTGGAACATGGCCCTAGAATGTAATTGTTTCCGTTTTATTCAGTTTCCCAGTAGGGGTAGAGAAGAAGATAAGTTAAAGAAAAGAAAAGTACCAAAAAAATTTAATTGTAACATATAAGGTTCAAATCATAGCTTTAATAAAAAAGAAATAGAAACTTTGTTTTTAATAAGAAATAAATTTTATTAAAAATGCAATATAGAAAGCTTCTCAATCAGCAGTTAAAAACTGATAGGCAGAAAGTCATGTTTAAGCTAGTATTGTAATTATAAAGAAACTATAAACTTAACATATGGTAAATATAAAATTTTTGTCCTATATTTACATATATTACTGTATTTCCATAAAGTACATAATGATAATTTATATTTTATAATAGCCACTGATAAATTCCTGCTAAGTAGTGAATTTTCTTTATAAAATTTGACAATCAGATCTATTTATAATGACTGCATAACTTGGATTGATGTTTATTTTCTTTTGTGGGCTGTAGATTTCACCCTGGAGTCAAGTTAGAGTCATAATAATAGCAACTTAAACGTGTTTGTACTTTTAAACTTCTGCACCTTTAAACTTTTGAGTGTGACTTTCTAATACACAAAATATAACCAGGCAAACATATATTATGTACAATTTAAATTTGAGGGAGTCAAATGAAGAGAGTTTCAGTGAGAACCTGCAAGTCCTTATGAAAGCAGAAATGACCCTAATTTTAGTCATTCTCTAGAGGATTTTTTCCCTCATTCTATGCTTAGCACAAAATCAAATCAAATTATTTCGAGACTGGAGGCATGTATGTGAGTAAGGAGAATCGCATGAAAAATGCTCTTTCATTTTCATGTAATTTGAAAGTTCAGGTAAGACATCACCTTCGTCTCTGCTTCTCAATATGGAATCTACTGAGATAGAATAAATTTGAAAAATGTAAGGGAGAACGAGGAAGGTCTTAGGGTGAACAAATTAATATACACAATAATTAAAAATTGGGAGCAATTTTCAATTTGGTCCAAGTCCACAAATATGGTTTAGTAGTAAGACTGGATATAAAGTTCAGGGTACTAAGATACTATATATAATCTTTACTTTTCCAAATTTATGTGCATGCTACTTCATTCCCATAGTCACTTCAAGGGTTAGGCAAGTATTAATTACTTTGCATTGAACTCAGAAAGCAGGTTATACTTTAAAGTCGTTATGGCAAACTAAAGATATAATAGGACACAATTCTATATTTCTGCCATCCTTATGTCCTATGTTTTAATAGCTAATACCAAAAATGTTATAGGTAAGGCAGCCTCTGTGGTTCAAAGGAGTAGGGCACTAGCCCCATGTACCAGAGGTGGTGGGTTCAAATGCAGCTCTGGACAAAAACTGCTAAGAAAAAAAAAATTTATAGGTATATGTTAGATTTAGACAATTAACTAAATGAAAAAATATTCTACATATGTATACATCTTTATTTAGTTTACATGTATTGGGCATATATTTTTATATATGAATGTATATATACACATAGATAAGTATACAATGTTTGCATATATGTATGAGGAAATATGTGTTACATCAAGGGCTCAGAGCCTTATTTTAGAGGAAGTCAAGAGAATGTTCACATGGCAACCACAGAAATAAGGCAGTATGGTAGCCTTCATGTGTGGAGTTCTTGACCACATAGTTACAAATTATAAAGAGGATTCAGGTATTTTTCAAGGTCATTGGTCAGAGAAGAATAGAAAAAGGTCATTTACTCTTTCTTACTTTGTGTATTAGTCAAATGAAAGTATCTGTATGTACGCACAGAGATATGGATATACAAATTTGAGCACACAAATTACCAGCTAGTGAGATATCTTTGACCAAATTTGAAAAGGCTGATCCTTCTTGGTGGACGCAAGCCAAAAGGTGCATGCTTTAGTGAATAGATGGAGTCTTTTTTAAAGAAGAAAATGTCCCAGCATTCACATAGGCATCGTGACACAGTACATTTCGGCTGTCATTTATCCCCTCAGTGGAGTACTTTTATAAAGAACCTAGAATGCACAATCATAGGCCAACACACGGACACAATTGTATGAAGATCGATTTCCTATTTTAGGACAATGATGTTATAGAAACAATAAAGACAAGAGAGAATGGGGCAGGGGTATGTGAAGTCAGGACATTATCTTAGCCCAGCTAACCTTTACTTGCACAGGAGCAAATTGTACTTTACTCAGATGTCAGCAGTGTTCCTGAATACATATATGCTTCCACAGACTGTGGGAAGCATTTGGTTATCTTGCCACTTCTACCCTCCATGTCCTTCTGTGTCAGTTTTGTTAATTGTACTTATATTGCTTTCTCCTCACAATCCCTAACCCTTTGCCTATTTTACCTGCTTCACGTTGGGTAGAAGAATGAGGGGGCTTTTGATCATGATACTTGAGAAAAGAAGAGGAATTGTCAGGTGATTTTCATTCAGGACCACTGTTTGCTGGTAGGGTCCCAGCACATTAACAGATATTAGAAAATGTAACAAATAGGTAGCTCAAAAATAAATCCAAGTCATCCTCCAACTAATAAATAAAGCCCACTAATCTTTCACAAAGTTGTCATGAATACACTATAGGGAGAGGACTCTCTTGAATAGACGATCTTGGGAGAACCAGATATGCACATCCAAAAAAAGTGAAAATGAACCTTTACCTTACACCATAAACAAAAATGAACACAAATAGATTAAAGACTTAAATCTAAGATATGAAATTGTGAGACTTGCAGAACATAATACAGAGAATAAGCTTCTTGATGTTGACTTTTGGGGTGATTTTAGGTAAGGCACAAAGACAAGAGACAAGAGCAAATAAAAACAAACAAAAAGTAAATGGGACAACATCAAACAAAAATCTGTGGAAAACAAAGGAAGACATATACAAAATGAAAAGGCAAGCTACAAAAAGGGAGAAAATATTTGAAAACAATTTAACTGATAAAGGGTTCATGTCTAAAATAAAAATAATAACATTCAACTCAATAGCAAAAACATAATAACCCAATAAGATACAAAATTAGAGCTAGATAGGAGGAATAAATTCTAATGTTCTACCCATTACTGGATGACAACAGTTGATAATAATACACAAATTAGTTTCAAAAAGCTAGCAGGAGGATATTGAATTGTTCTAACACAGAGAAATGAGACAGATTTAAGATGATGAATATGCTAATTACCCTGATCTGATAATTCTGCATTTTATGTATTGAAACATATTTATGCACCTCAAGAATATGTACAATTGTTATTTGTTAATTTACAGATATTATAAGTATTCTAAGGACTTAAATAGATATGTCTGGTAGGAAGATGTACAAATGGCCAAAACATATGTGAATAGATCGTCAACATCACTAATCATCAAGGAAATGCAAATCAAAACCACAATGAGATATCATAATACACATTAGGATGGCTATTGTCAAAAGATAAAAAGCATTGGCAAAGATGCAGAGAAATCCTTGTACATTGTGGGTATGAATGTAAATTGGTATGACCCTAATGGAAAATAGTATGAAGGATCCTGAAGAAACTAAAAAAAAAAAGTAGACCTACCATATGATTCAACATCCACTTCTGGGTACATGTCTTAAGGAAATGAAATAAGCATCTCAAAAAATTATTTTATGAGCATTTGTCCATTTCAGCATTATCCATAATAGTCAAGATATAGAAATAGCCAGAGCATCTTTTAATGGATAAATGTATAATGAAATTGTGATATATGGGTGTGCATAATTATGAATATGTGAACTCTGACAATTAAGTTCACAAACTTGCCACTAGGCGCTTACCTTGGAAGCACTGTACAAACAGCTCCGTAAGTTTTCATAACCTCGGTATATCAGTGCCTCACAGCTGTGTTCATGTCAATGCATCGTGATGTCTTGCTAAGTGGCATTTGTTAAGTTTGTGGGCTTTTGAGACCATTATAAGAATGTCAGAGCTTGAGTTAGAGCAATGAACCAACATTAAATTTTTTGTTAATCCTGGCAAGAGTGGACGTGAAATCAGGGACATCTTAGTCCAAGTTTATGGGGATAATGCCATGAAGAAAATGGCAGTCACAAATGGATTAAATGTTTTTCTGAGGGGAGAGAATGTATCACTGAAGAACAATGGTCAGGATAGTTAGTAAAGAGCATAACCGACAAAAACATAGCAAAAACTGATCAAGTTGTGAATCAAAATTGTCACCCACTATCGTAAGCATAGCAGACCAAGTAAACATTGTTAGAGAAACAGGAAAATCTTAACTAAAAATCTTGGCATGAGACAGGTGTGTGCAAAAGTGGTCCCGAAGGAGTTCACTGATGAAATGAGAGGGATTGCTCATGAATTTGAACCAACTGGACAAAAAGTTAGCTAAGTTTAGTACTTGGAAATGCTGGAAAAGATGCATGAAAAATTAGGAAAAAAAACCTGAAGTTTTCACCAGCAAGTCTTGGCTCTTGAGTCATAACAATGCCCCAGCTTACTTGGGACTGAGTGTCTGTGAAGGAGTTTCTAGCCAGTAAACAAATCAGTCTATTGGAACATCCTTGATACTCACCTGATTGGGCCCCCCAATCTGTTTTTTCTTTACCAGAGGATAAAGAAAATATTGAAGGGAAGACATTTTAATTACATTCGAGACTTGGAGGGTAATATGATAAGAGCTCTGATGGCTATTCCAGAAAAAGTTCCAAAATTGCTTTGAAGGGTAGATAGTTTGTGCTGCATCAGAGCATAGCCTCCAAGAGGGAATGCTTTGAAGCAGCAATTTTCTACTGGTGTGCCATGAAAATATTTAAAGATCATTAATTAAGTTATTTTTGAAAGAAGGTCAAAGCATAATAAGTATCTTCTTTTTTTCTTACTCTTTTTTTTTTAATCAACATAATTTAAGTGTGCCACAGACATCTAACCACAGGTTCAAGTGTCCTGTGAGATAAAAGCAGTTGAAAAAGGCAGCAGTTTGAAGGTGCTGAGATACTCAGAGATGAGTTATGTAGCACTTTTTCTAGGATTAGGACACAAACTTAATTGTTAGACCTAATGTTGTGTGTGTGTGTATAGAGAGAAAGAGATTAATGAAGATAATTACAAACATTACTCAGTCTTATAAAGAAGAAAATCCTGTCATTTGTGATGATTTGGTGGATCTGGAAGATATTATGCTAAGTGAAATGAACTAGACACATAGAAATATTCTATGATATCACTTATACGTGGAATGTAAAAATCTTTTAAGTTAGAGAAGGTGAGATAGAATAGTAGTTGCTAGGGGTTGGTGAGTTTGGGAAATGGGGATATGGTGGTGCAAAGTTAACAATCTTCCACTTACAATAAGTCCCAGATATCTAATAAACAACATGGTAACTATAGTGAATAGTAACATACTGTGTAATGGAAATTGGCTAAGAAAGTAGATCTTAAATCCCATTCCACACATGTGCATGCACAAAAACTGGATAACTATGTGACATAATGAATAGGTTAAGTATCTCGATTGTGGAAATCATTACACAAGGCATAGTTATATCAAAATATTACAACTATGTCTTAAATATATCTACCTTTTATTTGTCAATTATAAGTAAAGTTGAAAAATATGAATAAAAATAAAATCTAAACAAAATTAATGTAAAAGAATACAAAAGGCACTAAACACACATTCCTCTATGATTCAGCAGCCTCTAAAATCCTAAAGCTTAGGACCGGAAATACCAGCCTTTGCAGTTGGAAGTTGAAAACCTCTAGGCAATTGGTATAAATTTAATGTTTTGGGGATAAGAAAGCACTTCTATTATTGATCAAAGTGGGATGCCAAATTGCACAATAAAGTCTTCCATAAAAATCTAACACTTAGAGCTGTTAGAGAATGACATTGGCCATGTGCATGTAAAGAGCTTGTGGGCAGATAATGTACAGAAGGTGTTAGGTTAGTGAGGGACTGGAAAGTAAATAAAATGATACAATATGATGCACTCGGGGCTTCTGACAACCTCTGAAATGTCCACCCATGTACTGAATTTCAATTATAATATTTCATAGCCTAGAAATTTCCTTGAGTGTAGATTTGCATATCAATGAAATAAGATGATTTAAAAAAATTTTCCAGTTCTCTCTCCACTCCTCACCTTCAATATTGTACTCTAGTACTTGCAATAACAAATGCATAAACATTACAACTATGGAAATAAAAATATTTTTTAACTTTAAAGATTTTAAAAATAAAGAATCAAAGAGGAATATTCAGAAATGCTGGCAGGTCCAAAGCACCAAAGAGACATGTGTATCCCCTCATCTTTCAGTAGAAAGAAGCAACCACTACATTATTGAAATTTACTATATGCAAATCAAGGCATATTTATTTTGTCAATCAACTCTTGCATAGGATTATGTGGCAATTAATTTATGTTCTTTTAAAACACATGAACTGACAATGAGGAGACATGTCTCAAAAGCATACTGGATACTGTTTTAAGGATCCATTGTGAGATTAAATACTGACAGGGAAAGAATGTGTTTGTTTATAAACCATAGAATGACAGTTCCATGTAGGTCTATGTTTGTGCACCTAAAAAATATTTGAAATTATTTTCATAAGTTTATTTTATGAGTTTCTCCCTAAGACTGGTAAGTTTATGAAGAGTGAGGATACCTAGAAAATGAAAAGAACAGGATAAGTAGAAAAGAGGATTACATACAGTGTGAACGTAAGCCAGATATTTTATTTTGAGATTCACTCTTACAAGTAGTATTCCTGGACATCACTATTATCCCATTCTTCTGATCCCAATACATTGGATTAATGTTATTTCTTGTTTTATTTTGCTTTTCCTATTTGCTCTTTCCTATTTCCCATTTTGTGCACCTCTCAGCTTTCACCACTTCAATTATTTTACCCAGATATTTTGCTTCTAATCATGCATTTCCACAGCTACTCCCATAGTTTATGTCTTCATTATTATATAATTAGTTAATTGTTTAACTAACTTGTCCACATGTTGCCAGATTCTCTTCAATCTAAATCTGGCTGCTGATTACCTTTCTGGACATAAGTTGTATTGCTTGTTTTTGTTAGTTTATTTGTAGATTGGAGCTACATGAAGTTAAACATAATCTTTTTTTTTTTTTTATGATAATAAAGAAGGCCTGCATGGCTAAAATAGATGAAGTGATCATGAAAAATGTTTATCTTTAAGGCAGTCTAAAAGAAATAAGAAATCCATGGCACAAAATTAAGTTGACCATTGAACAATGTAGGTGTAATCGGTCACTGCACACTGAACCCCCAGTATGTCAAAAATCCATGTATAATTTTGACTCCCCCAAACCTTACCAAGTAGTACCGTACTGTGGACCAGAAGGCTAACTGATAACACATGGGTAAACAGTTAATTAAAATGCATTGTATGTTGCATGTATGTATTAGATACGGTATTGTGACAGTAAAGTGACCTACAGAAAAAAATGTTACTAATAAAATCATAAGGAAGAGGAAATATATTTAGAAGTCATTGTGTTAAGTGGATTATCATGAAGGTCCTCATCATCCTCATCTTCATATAAAGTGAGCTGAGAAGGGAAAAGAGCAGAGCTTAACCTTGGGGTCTCAGGGCTGACAAGGGGGAGGAGGAAGATAGTAGATCACTTGGTGTCACTGGAGAAACACGTCCTAGTTTCTCTCTGACTTTTTGCTTTTTCATTTCTCTAAAAATGTTTCTATACGGCATCAAATCCCTTTTCCAGTGTTTGCTGTAGTTTCAGTGCCTATACTGCAGAGAGGTCCATGCTGTGTCTAAAAAAAAAAAAAAAAAAAGAAAAAAGAAAAGTAAAAAGAATATGGCATAAGGAGAAGCCTGCTACCAGATTGTCTAACATTAATTTATTTTCCAGTGCGGTTTCCTGTGAGTCTTCCCCCCTTGTCATCTGGCACTGATTCAGAAGCTCTCATCACCAACTAGGTGACTTCTGTTGATTCTTCTGGTGTGCAGCCTATTAGCTCTCGAATTTTTCCAAGATCCTTATCTAGGAAACTAGATAACTTCCACCCCCATCCTCATCTTTTTCATCATGCCCACAATCTCTTTCATAATTTCCTTGATTGGTTGTGTCATAAATACTGCACAGTTATAATTTATGGTGCTAATTGATAAAATAGGCTGGTATCTACGTATATTTCATTCATTCACAATGTAATGTTTTCCTCCTTTTTTCTGTATTTCTAAGCTACAGAATTTTAAATTGTCACAAACATTAAAAAAAATCCAATACATTTATTTTTTAAAATGTGCATACATGTGCAAGTATAGCTATGAAATTGACCCATAAGAATATTTCACAAACTTTTCCCTGAGACGTATGTATTTATGGAGAGTTAGCACAGTTATTAAATAAAAGAACAAAACTAGTAGAAGAGAAAATTATATTCTAAATGCATGTAAGCCAGGGTTGTTCAAGGGTAAACTCCATTTCAATGTTTAAATAACTTTATAAATATTAAAATTTGTCTTTACGTTTAAACAATATTTGTTAAACTCTTTTAAATTTTTATACTAGCTTAACATTTATTTATGAGAGCTAAGATTTTATTTGTTTATTATTTATTTCTTTATTTATTTTGAGACAGTCTTTCTCTGTCACCCCAGGTCGAGTGCAATGGCATCATCATAGTTCATGCAACCTCAAACTCCTGGGCTCAAGCTTTCCTCTTGCCAGAGCCTCCTAAGTAGCTGAGACTATAGGTGTGCACTACTAAGCAAGCTGATTTTTCAATTTTTTAGTAGATATGGGGGTCTCACCTTGTTCAGGTTGGTCTTGGCTTCCTGAAAAGAAAGAAAGAAATCCCCAGATCTTGGCATCCCAACTTTTAGGGTGACAGGTGTGAGTATCTGGCTGGCAAATGAGATTTAAAGTCATTTCTGGAGAAAATAGTTTAAGAAGCAATAAGCACTCTATCAACTTATATGTATATTGAAAGGCCACTTTATGATTAAGAAGAATAAGTGACATATATTCAATAATAGAATATTTTAAAGTGTCAAGGTATTTTCCTCAAATGAAATGCTTACTGTCATTGCAAAAATATATTCTCAAGACTTTTAATTGACAGTTATACATTTTAATATAAAAATTAATACCTAAAGGTGGTTGGGGGGCCAACATGGCTAACTTGCTGGACTGTCCCAGAGGAAAGATAGGATATAAGATAAAAGAGAGGGGAGAAGGGATAAAAATTGAGAAGTGCCAGAGTCTGCTGGTGACCTCACAGAAGAAAATGAAAAGCAGGGAAGGAAAAACACAAAGGGAAAAATACGTATCTCAATTTCTTTTGTAGCTGATCATGGACAAAGTAGAATCTGTCATTTGCAGCATGATCATCCTCATGGTGCATCTTATTATTTGGAGTGGAAGAAATTGGGAAAACTACAATGTGCAATGATTATTGGGCAGGATCTTGTGTAAGTGTTCATCCCCCAAGAATGACTAAATAGAGCTAATTTTAGCTCTGTTGGATAAAAAAATGAAGACGAATCCTCACTCAACTTATTCAGTTTGCTCTAATGTGTGGCTACAGGCTTACTCTGTATTTTACATTTCTCTATCCTCTTAATTTACACTGTACCAGTAATACTCTTTCACACTCTACAAAAGATTTTATAGCTCCACTTAAATGAAGTACCTATGAAGATTCTTACACAAAAGTGAGTAAAGATTGTATACACTGTATGTAATATATTATGTCAATTATACTTAATGTATTGGCAAATTTAAGAGTCTTTAGAGCCTCTATCTTCTAGAACCAAGTTGACCACAGTTAAATCTGAACCCTTTTTTTTTATGAGTTCCAAAGAAGCTACTTAACCTTTATATGTTTCTGCTTCTACATCCATAAAATACACATAGTAATAGTATTCACTTCAAGGATGTACTGTGGGGATGAAATGAGTTAATACTACCAAGTTCTTATAGTATGGGTGCTGGCATAACAATTGATCAGTGGTATGTGTATAATTATCAATAGTAGTATCATATGTTTAATCATTATTTGTAAATAACATAGGTATATCTTTACACATTTCTGTATGCAGTTCTGCATTCCAATTTTTCTGAAGCAATCACAGATTATATTTGGTTATAATTACATTTGATATAGTTTACAAGTATATTTATCTTTTTAGATATACTCAAAGCACTAATCATTAGACAAATGCAAATTAAAGCTCTGATGAAATTCTGTCTTATTTTAGTCAGAACGGCCACTATTAAACGAATGGATTAATAAATTGTGGTACATGTATACCATGGAATACTATGCAGCCTTAAAGAAAGATGGAGACTTTACCTCTTTTGTGTTTACGTGGATGGATCTGGAACCCATTCTTCTTAGCAAAGTATCTCAAGAAAGGAAGAAAAAGTATCCAATGTACTCAGCCCTACTACGAAGCTAATCTATAGCTTTCATATGAAGGCTAAAACCCAGTTATAGCACAAGAAATGGGGAAAGGGGAAAGGGGGGAGGGGGAGGGGGAGGGAGGATGGGTGGAGGGAGGGTTATTGGTGGGATCACACTTACGGTGCATCTTACAAGGGTACAAGTGAAAATTAATAAATGTAGAATGTAAATGTCTTCATATAGTGATTAAAAGGCCATGAAGGCTATGTTAAATAGTTCAATGAGAATATTTCAGATTGTATATAAAGTCAGCACATTGTGCCCCATGATTGTACCAATGTACATAATTATGATTTAATAAAAATTAAAAAAAAAAAGAAATCCTTCATAAGCATCATCGATTTTTACCCAAGCATCTTCTATGTGTTATTTGGAGGCTGTTGCCTCAGTCACTGTTTCTCATCTGGTTTTCTGATGTTAGGATTTGGACAAAAAAACCTCTGTAAACAGCACCCTGCAAGACCTCTTAGTGTTTTCCTTTTTCTCATTGCAGGTGGACTCCGGGGAAGATATCAATTGCACATGTGCTCATATCAATCTGTTGCTGTGGATAAATCTAAGTAATATAAAATTGGGACTTCTTGCTATTAACAGTAGAACCTCTTGTTTCCAGCTTCCTGCTGGAGACAGGCATTAGGGTGTGGGGCAAGCAACTGATGGTGCATTAAAGAACTGTGACCACAGAATGTCTCTAGAACACCTGAGTTATTAGATTACAGGGATAGTGTGTGTGAGGGTTGGGAGGTATCTAGGGGTAAGTCCATATGCACTCAAAATTAATGTGGTTGTCTGAGTGTGTGCATTCTTTGAAAACATTCTTTGTACTTATAAGCACGGCTCAGTATAAGTGTCCCTTTTCTTAAGAGAAAAATTCCACCACCAAATCTCACTTTCCATAAATCCACTCAGTCGTCTCTCGGCACAGGCACATCTGACGTCTGGTTTACTAATGTCACCTTTTCCATGGGGATGGTGTAGAGATTAATGGCTCAAGGTGTTGACCTAAGAAGAGACACCTGTGAACTCAGTTCTAGTCACACTGCTGATGTTCTGGGACATTGAATTGAAATCATCACCCACCTGTAGGGTGGAACAGTTACCTACATGCCAAGGAATTTCAAGTGCACACCTGGATGTGTTATGGTCCACAGACATCCCCAAACAATGTCCATTAATATAAGGTGGTCGCAGTGATCACAACTCACAGAGTAGCAAAAGGTACATTGAACAGCACACTTAGGCAGGATTAATAGTGTGAAGAGCACATAGAGAGATCTCAGGATTCTGATCAGCTAACAGACTCTGAGAACTGAGAGGCTCACATAGGACACTGTAGGTCAGCATCTGATAATTCAGAGGTCATTCCTCAACACTTGGAAAAAGCAGTGAAGAAGAAGGGAGATATTGTTTTTGTATTGAATATACCAGGGGCCCTCAAACTATGGCCTGCAGGCCACATGCGGTCCATGGAGGACATTTATCCGCTCGCTGTGTGTTTTTTGCCACAGCTGCCTGTCCTGCTTAGCAGCTGACTCGCCCAGGCCAGCTGGATGTTTTTGCTGCCCTGCCTGTCCTGCTTAGTAGCCGTCTGGTCCTGGGCTTCAGTGAGCATGTGTGGAATATGCGCCACCTCTCCGACTCCGCTCCTTTTTTCTGTCTCTCCCCGCCCCTCCTTCTCTCTGTCTCAACCGCCAGGTGTTTTTGCCATCCTGCTTAGCAACCCACTAGTCCTAGCCTGCAGTGTGCAAGTGTGGAATGTGCCCCACACTCTCTGTCTCCCCTCCTACTTTCTGACTTCCCTCTTTCTCTCTGTCTCTCGACTCCTCCTTTCAGTCACCAGGTTGCCAGTGCAGAGCCTGCTGCTGCCTAAGGACTGAGGTAAGAACAAGTTAGGATTTATTTAATTTTTTTTGCAGTTAGGAGGTCCAATTTTTTTTTTTATTATTTTGCTGTTAGTAGGGTCATTTTTTTGCGGTTAAGGAGAGCCTTTTTTTCCCCCCTGAAATTAGGAGGTCTTTTTTATTGCAGTTAGGGGGCGCCTTTTTTGAAGTTATTAGAGCCTTTTTTTAAAGTTGGTTAGTTGGTTGGGGGTGGTTTCTAGGGGGGTTACATCACAGTGATAACGCAACTAGTCAGCACTCAGTGCTAATGCAAATTGTCAGTGCTCAGAGGTAATGCAAATGGTCAGAGCTCAGAAGTAATGTAAATAGTCAGTGTTCAGTGGTAGTGATAATTGTAAGTGTTCAGTGTTAATGCAGATTGTTAGCAATCAGTATTAATGCAAATTGTCAGCAGTCAGTATTATCACAAATGGTCAGTGGTCAGTGTTAACGCAAATGGTCAGTGCTCAGTGTTAACGCATGGGGGCCCCACACTGGTAATCTGCCTAGGGCCCCATGGGAACTTAACCCAGCTCTGCAGACAGCTGAGGAGTAGGAAACCCAATTTGACTGACAGTAAGTGCATTCATATTCTGATTGCTATTGAGTTGTGTATGATGTTTTATGTTGTGTGCTGTGTAAGCCCCGGTTCACACTGTTGCAATCTCTGAGCAGTGAGAGTTCAGCCATACAAGCATATGGCTGAACTCACATTAGATTCAGAAGAAAAAAGGCATATGTGCCTTCTTTTTCCCTGCAGTGGAACCTGATCACATGGGTGAGATCACAGTGTGGTTCGCACAGGGTAGTGTGAACTGGAAAGGTGGTGTAGGAACTGGTTCTGTAATCGTGCCTGTTCCTGCACTGTACTAGTGTGAGCCTGAGGTAAAAGCAGAGTTCCACCATATGGGCACTGGTGAGGCTGAAATGATGTGGACTGGCAAGGCTGCATGGATGGCACTGATCAGACTGCATTAAAGGACAGTGCAGTCTGTATGTCTGTGGGCAAAGTTATTGCTGGTATATTGTTTTTGGAGCACTGTATATATATATTGGTATTTTACTAATAGCAATTTGGAATTCCTAGGAAAAAATGATATCAAGAAAGAGAAAAATTGACTCGGAGTGTAGGATATTCAAATAACAGGGGACTTATGATTACTTTTTCATGCAGTTCAAGGAAAGAGCTGTGTGTTTGATATGCCAGAATATAGTGTCTGTGTTCAAAGAATACAATTTGTGTTGGCACTATCAAACTCAACATAAAGATAAATATGATTGTTTGGTCAGAGAAGTGAGAAAAGATAAAGTATTGAAACTGAAATATACATTGACAACTCAGCAAAATACTTTTGTGAAGCAGAAACAGCTAAATACTTCATCACTGTGAGCAAGTTTTCAAGTGGCCAAGCTACGAGTGTGCATTGGCAGACCATTCGTGGAGGGAGAATTTGTTAAAGAATGCCTTCTTTCTGTTGCCAAAGAGATGTGCCCAGAAAAGGCCAATTTATTTAGTATAGTGAGTCTTTCAGGACCCTCAATTACATGAAGGATTGAAGAAATGGGAGACAATTTGCATCAGCATTTGCAAAACTCTGCAAAAGAACTTTCCTGTCTTTCCTTGGCACTCGAGGAAAGTAATGATGTTTGTGATTCTGCATAACTTCTAATTTTTATTTGTGGGACGAATGACTATTTTGAAGTCACGCAAAAGCATGCTGCACTGCAAAGCATTAAAGGAACAACTACAAGAGAGGATATCTATGAAAAGTTTTGCCAAACTGAATAGTTTGGAGCTGGACTGGGCAAAACTAGCCATTGTGACAACTCATGGTGCTCCTAGCATGGTGGGGTCTAAGAAAGGAGTAATTGCTCACATTAACCAAGAGATGGACAAACATAACCATTCTCATCCAAAAGTCATACACTGCCTCATCCACCAACAAGTGCTGTGTAGTAAATCACTGACATGGGACTCTGTTATGAAAACTGTGGTATCTTGTGTTAACTTCATTAGAGAAAATGCACTAAACCACAGACAATTTCAGGAATTTCTGTCTGAATTGAATGTTGCCTGTGAAGATGGTCTGTACCACACAGAAGTCCATTGGCTGAGTCGAGGGAGAGTTTTGAAACATTTCTATGACTTCCACAGATTACAGCTTTTCTGCTTTCAAAAAACAAAGAAGTACCAGAGCTCAATGATGCAGAATGGAAATGGCACCTTGCCTTTCTGACAGATGTAACAGAGCTACTCAGCTGTTTCAATGTGCAACTTCAAGGAAAGGGGAAGCCCATCTGTGATACGCAATCACATGTGAAAGCACTTGAAGTAAAATTAGGCCTCCTCATCAAACAAGTGAAGGAGGAAAATTTCTGCCATCTCCCCACAACTCAAAATCTGTTAGGGGAAAATCCATTGGTTGCATTCCCAAATAAAACATGTGTGGATTCACTGGAAAAGTTGCAAAAGGAGTTCCAATTTAGATTTAAAGAGCTTCATTTCCATGAACAGGTCTTTTCCATAACCCATTTTCTATTGACATTCAAAATGTGGATATAATTTACCAAATGGAACTGGCTGAACTACAGAATTGTGACTCTCTGAAAGACGCATTCAAGTCAAGCAGCCTTCCTAATTTCTATGCATCTCTCCCCTCTGAGACATATTCTAATCTCAGAAACCATGTACTCAAAATGGCAACCATCTTTGGTAGCACTTATGTCTGTGAACAGACTTTTTCCAGAATGAAACATCTGAAATCTC
>CAUYON010049044.1:0-50791 GCA_963573935.1 Arctocebus calabarensis
TTCTTAGACTGCAAAAATTTGCTGGACCTTTTAAAGGTTAATAATATTTTATCTACAGTAAACTTACTATTCTTATATTGCTTAACATGTGCTTTTCTCTTTTTGAGTTAATGCATTTTTAATTAACTTACATTAATAATAAAACATCTCTTTTTGTTAAGAAGCAAAATGGGATTTATAGTATCCAATTCTGTCCAACCATCAGACTTTTGGGGAAGGTCTTTAAAATGGTTGCTTTGTGCTGTGTTACTAAAGGCACCCCTCCCTTAATGGTGATCTGTGTGGTCAGTCCAGGGAGCCCATTGTGGTTAGAGACCTGGCCTCCAAGTCTTGGATGCTGTTACCCTCCTAGGTACAGGTCTTTTGCTGGTTCCCATATTTGTTTATCTCATTGAGCCTTTAGAAACTAGGCACCATTGAATTCTCTTCCTGTTTATTATGTTCTTTAATTATCTGAACAATTCATAAGATGAAAAATAAAATTAAAAACCATTTAAGACTTCTGTACCCTTGGCTCAGCGCCTGTGGCTCAACGAGCTAAGGCATCAGCCACGTATACCTAAGCTGGCGGGTTTGAATCCACCCGGGCCCACCAAACAACAATGACGGCTGCAACCAAAAAATGGCCGGGCGTTGTGGTGGGCACCTGTAGTCCCAGCTACTTGGGAGGCAGAGGCAGGAGACTCGCTTGAGCCCAGGATTTGGAGGTTGCTGTGAGCTGTGTTGCCATGGCACTATATCCAGGGTGACAGCTTGAGGCTCTGCTCCAAAAAAAAAAAAAAAAGACTTCTGTACCCTTAAAACAGAGGAATCGTCTTTATTCCAAAAATGTGAACTACTTGGCTAGCATGACTTTTATTTTTCCATTATTTTAAAAAATATTTATTTACTTATTTATTTTTATGTTTTATTTTAGGTTAATTTGAGGGTACAAAGAAATAGGTTACAATGTTTGTATTTGTTAGGTAGAGTCCCCCTTATAATGGCGTCCCGCCCCTAAGTGGTGTGCCATACACCCCAACATTGTGCCCATTAAGTGGGAGCATATCCATGCCTCCTCCCTCCATCCTTTTCCCCCTCCTGAGTTCTCCTTCTCCTTACCTTGAATTGATTTGAGTTTTTTTCTTATGTGGAGGTATTGGCTTCATATTAGTATTGAATATATATTGGATACTTGCTTTTCCTTTCTTGTGATACTTTCCTAAGAAGAATATGTTGCAACTTCATCCAGGTAAAACTAAAGATGTGAAGTCTCCATCTTTTTAATGGATGAATTCCATAGTATATATATACTGTAGTTTGTGAATCTATTTCTGGTTTGGTGAGCATTTAGGTTATTTCCACATCTTGGTGAAAATAAGTAAATTGTAAATTGAGCTCTGATAAACAATCTAGTGCAGATGTTCTTACGATAAAATGATATTTTTTTCTTCTGGGTATATGCCTAGTAATGGCATTGCAGGATCAAGCATGGTTTTTTAACAAAAAGAAATGGGAGAATTGGAACAGAATTCTAAACTTTTTTTGTGAGACCTGAAGATATCTTAATGGGAAAGTAAAGTAAATTCTTTATTCTTTTTAAGAAGTACATTGCAGGCATTTACACTCATTTCATACCCAAAGCCTTTTAAAATAGATTGTGTATCTTTTATTCAGCAAATCAGAGCCTTCAACATCTAAGCATAGAACTTTGCACACAGAAGATATTTATTAAATGTGTGAGACTACTTAAGGTCAGATGACTGGTTACTCTTAGCCAGGAGTCTATAGTTCATATATAACCTGATCCTGAGACTCATAGTTTTACTTAATAATTTTAATGTACTGTGGTCTTGGGTTGGAATCCTGACTTGGACCTTTGCTAGTTATATGGGCTTCGGACCTTTTCTGGAGCTCGGTTTGCTCCTAGGTAGATTGGCACTGCCAGCCTGTCGTGTCTGGCATTTACTTGTCCTTGGGATGAGAGGAAGTGTTACCTAGTTCTTGACATAGGTGCTGTTCCTAAAGCTAATCTGATGAAATGTTAGCCTTAGGCTCAGTGGGTGTGCAAACTGCTTTATAATTTATGAATGCAGGGCTTGTGTCCCTTGTGAAAACTGCTATCACAGCAGGTCACAAGCCTAGGTATTTTCCTTTACTCTTGATTATTAGAACTGTGCGCAACTATACCCTTTATAGGCAATCAGGGGAATTAATTTTCCCTACATAATTGTTGCAAAATAGAACTTCCTCTTTGAACTACCTCCCTGTATAACTACAATTTATGTCCAATTAGAATTAAAGAAATGACACTAATGGATACATGTTAAACTGTTTCTATGTCCTCCGTCTCTGTATTTTTGAACCCTTCTAAACCATGACTTTCTTCACCTTGGTGCCCTCTTTCCTTTCATGCCCTAAAAAAAACACAGAAGCATCTGGTATTGATTAATGTTACCAATTTGTCAGCGGGGGCAGGTGGCCTAAAACTGGTTCATTCTGAAGTGTGTTATCTTAAAGTATGGATTTGTACATTTAACTCCTTTAATTTCTTACTATGAATGAAAAAAAAACTTTTATCCTTCCATCTCCTCCCCAACAAACTGTAGGTATTAGCACATAGGGGGAGGATTTTTGGTTTTTGTTTAATAATGACAGGCTTTAAAGATACACATTTTCTTAGCACTGTATCTTTACTGAGTATTATTAAGCAGTAGTCTCATTGTTTTAAAAATAACCTATAATTATAGATTTCCTTTTTGATCAATGGATTACTTTTTAATCCATGGAATACTTAGACTAATATTTTAAACCTAATTGTTTTGTTATTTAAATTTAATAATTGTATTGCTTTGGAAATGGAGAATTTGGCAATTTATATTTGGAACTTTCTGAGGTTTTTTTTTTGCCTAATGTATTTTAGTTTTTACATATGTTCCCCTGGTGCATAAAAGGAAGATAGATTCTTTTATTTGTGAATGCAAAGCCTGATATAAATTCGTTAACTTTATAATTATATAATTTCAATTCTCTGTGCTTTAAGTTTTTCCTACACAAGAGGTATGTGCTCTTCTAATACTAGTAGATTTTGAGGGACCAATTGTCCATGTGCTTCTGAAAATTTTTGCATTTTTTTCTTTTATTTCTTTTAATGATGTTTGAAACAGAAATTCATGATTATTACCTCTTATTCCACTTAATACTTTTGCTTTGAATTCTACTTCATCTTGCTTTAATATTGTAGTTTCCTCTTTTTATCGTTATCTGCCTTGATATATACTCGATCTGGCTGTTTAGAGAGGTGCTATCTCATTTTTTTCTCCTCTATCTGAGAGGTTTTGTCTTTAATAGATGGGAGTTAAGTTATAATGATCATCATAATAGATGAGCTTGGACATACCTCTGCCTTATTTTTTGTTTTGAATGTATTCTTGCTTGGTGATTGGGAGATGTATTTTTTTTTTTTTTGTACATACTGTTTTTTCTTTGATGACTTTTATGGTACTTGGAAGGTATTTTTTTAATTCTCCTATTTTCTGTCATTTACTTTTCTCTCAGTGTAGTTATGAGTTTTTGTCATTTTCTCTTTCGTTGTTGTTGTTGTCCTTGTTTGTTCATCAGGCCCAAGGTGCAGCTCAAACCCACTGCTGCTCTGGGATGTGTATGTGTGTGTGGCTGCTGCACTAACCAATGAGCATGGCAGCCAGCTATTTTCTCTTGTTTCATTATGGATGGAAAGAGAGTGAGAGTGTCTTAGGGGCTACATTTTATATTGAAGTCTGATGGGGAAATAGCTTGATGAGATGGTAAACACCTGGAAATACATTAGACATATATGATTTGCTGTGAAAGAAAGCTGGATTAATCATGTTAGGCCTATTTTCGTGGGTGGGTGGTAGATCCAATCCTTGGCCCTTTTCTTGCCACCCTGGAGAGAACAGAATGATCAGCGTTGGCTTTTGTAGACCAGGCTGGTGGCTGCCGGGGGCCAATGAGGCTTGTGTGATTTTGGTGTAGGCATTTACTAGTACCTGAAGCCTTTTGGCTCTTAGGTCTGTGGCCACTAGGCTGGTATTTCTCCCATACTTGTGTTAGAGTGATGTGAATTTATTTATTGTTTTATTTATTTCAAATTATTATGAGGGTATAAATTTTTAGATTACATTGTTGTTCCAGGGTAAAGTTCCAGTTGTGAATTTTTTGTTATTGTTGTTGAAGAAATCACATCTATTGTTTGAGAGGGTTTCCCACATCCAGATTTCACTAATTGGAGCCTTTTGTTGTCATCTAGTATGTTATTCTGCTTCTTATAGATTGGTAGTTAGATCTAGAGGTTTGATCATAATTGGATTCTTTTTTTCCCCTCAAAACTTCAAGATAGTGTTTTATACTTTCATCTGGTTGTCTCTTTTTTGGTAATGTTTCAGCCAGTGATATTCATTGTTTAGATCTATAAATTCATTAAGAATTGCAAATGATGATGTTCTAAGTCTGTCATTTCTTCTTCTTTTCTTTTTTTTTGAGACAGTCTCACTCTATCACCCTGTGTCGTTTGCCATTGCATCATCATAGCTTACAGCAACCTCAAACTCTTGGACTCAGCCTACTGAGTAGTTGGGACTACAGGCATATGGACTACACATTCAGCTGGTTTTCTATTTTTTTTTTTTGCAGAGATGAGGCCTCCCTTTTGCTCAGGCTGGTCTTAAATTTCTGAGCTCAAGTAGCTTACCTGTGTTGGTCTTCCAGAGTGCTAGGATTATAGGCATGAGCCATTGTGCCTGGAATTCTTCATCAAAAATAACAGCAACTTCCTCTTTTTTTGGTTACCCATAAGTCACAGATCATGTAGGAGAAATGGAATAATTGCTTGATTCTTTGTTTTATTTACAGACTTTCAAGTTAAGGGGAATAGTTTTTAGTGTATTAGTCTGCTGGGGATGTCATAATGAATACCACTGACTGAGTGGCTTAAATTTCTTTTCTCCCAGTTTTGGAGGCTGGAAGTCTGAGATCCAAATAGCAACAGAATTGGTTTCTTCTGATGCCTCTGTGCTTGGCTTGAAGAAGGCTGTCTTCTCTCTTTGTCTCCACATGGTTTTTCCTGGATCTGAGTTGTCTGTATCCTAATCTTCTCTTCTTATAAGGATATTTATGGATGATGCTTATAAAATGCTTATAGGTTTCAAGGACTGTGAAAGGTCTGGGATTTTACCCTACTTACAAGTTAATAAGTTTCATGTCTACTGGCAGAAGACATGAGACATGAGACCCTTTGCTCCAGGGTCTTACTGCATATATATGCAGTGTGCTAGGCTATTCCCTGAGCTTAGAATACCTTTTATAATACACTATAAACAAACTTATTCTAAAGGGCAACTCTTTATCTTCCAAAGCTGTTCACTAAGATGCATCCTTGAAAAGGTAGTTTGGGGCAAGAAGGCTAATCAATGATTCTGCTTGGAAGCCATGCAGAAATGAGAGACCTATAGAGAATTGTTTCCTAGCAAAGAGCATTAATAGATATAGCAATAAATATTAGCCGTTATGATATTAGTAATGACTGCTTCCCAACGTTAACATGAGGTTTCTTCTTCTTAATCGAATCCTTATTTAATCACTGTCCTCCTATCCTTTTTTGCAAGACTCTTGGATGTGTATTTTGTGATTTTTGGTACATTCACCAAAATCTTTGTTAATTTTGATTAATTAATTTTAAGTGGTACTTTAAAAAATCAAAGCCCTTTAATTTGTAACAGTTTTCTCTGCATTATATTTTTAGGTTTTGTAGGATATAGCTGGGCATGCCTGCTGCTTTTTTTTCCAAATAAAATTTTAGTGGAATTTATCTGTTAGATTGGTAGATTATATTAGAAATGTTTTATCTGGCTAAAGGGTCACTTTGTTTGCTATGGTCTGAATGTTTGTGTTTCCCCCAAATTCATACATTAACACCTAATCCCCAATGTGATGGCAGTATGAGATGGGACACTATGATTATGTCATAAGGGTGGGGCCCTCTTGAATAGGATCAGAGTTCTTTAAAAGACAGGTGCACGGCCTACAGACATATAAAAAAATGTTCACCATCCTTAATCATCAGAGAAATGCAAATCAAAACTACTTTGAGATATCACCTAACTCCAGTAAGATTAGCCCACATAACAAAAATCCCAAAACCAGAGATGTTGGCGTGGATGTGGAGAAAAGGGAACACTTCTACACTGCTGGTGGGAATGCACACCAATACGTTCCTTTTGAAAGGATGTTTGGAGAATACTTAGACATCTAAAAATTGACCTGCCATTCGATCCTATAATTCCTTTACTAGGTATATACCCAGAAGACCAAAAAATCACATTATAACAAAGACATCTGTACCTGAATGTTCATTGCAGCCCAATTCATAATTGCTAAGTCATGGAAGAAGCCCAGGTGCCCATTGACCAACGAATGGATTACTAAATTGTGGTACATGTATACCATGGAATATTACACAGCCTTAAAGAAAGATGGAGACTTTACCTCTTTCATGTTTACATGGATGGAGCTGGAACATATTCTTCTTAGCAAAGTATCTCAAGAATGGAAGAAAAAGTATCCCATGTACTTCCAATATTGTTAATGAATGGATTTATCTGCATGTGGGAAATTTTTTTTTGTATTTTTCTCATCTGTGAACATAGTGGATTAATCTCCATAGACTATCGTGGGTGTCCGCCCTTTTGACTTCTCTGTGTCACACTGGAAGAAGAGTTGTCTTGGGCAACACATTAAATGCATGAACACTAACAAAACCTGATGAGAAAAATAAAAAAAAAAAAAAAAAAAAGGTCCGTGCATAATTCTTGTGAAATCCACCACTGCAGATAAGCAAAACTGTCTTCACATAATCGGCATGGGGCATGTGGATACTTTTGCCAGGAATTCCCATTTATTTCCAATACAGTCTGCATGTATGGCCTGTAAAGGGAAGTTTGACATCCTCTAGCTACAGGGTTCTCTGGCTGATTCCATCCCAAAGTAAAGTCTAACTAATCTTAGTTTTTAGATTAAATAATCTCAGTCTCGCCTGTGCATGGGTATATGTGTTCTTGTATGTGTGTGTGTGAGTGTGAGAGAGAGTGAGAGCGAGAGAAACAAAGAATGAGATACATCCTATAGCTAAATACTATATAGGAGTCAGCATCTTTCTATCTATGCCATACTCATGAAAAGAATGTATTTTTGAATACTGTATCATTTGGCCTATGCCTCATCTTTGCTGTCATCATTTACCAACTTTGTGATCGCTACAGCCTGTTTACCAGGGCTTGGAAGAGGCAGTCCTTCTATAAATCCCCAATTTGGCCATAGTCTTTCTATTCTAAACCATCCTCCACCCTAGCCCCTGAGAATTACTGTAAATAAAGCACGAAAATTGTGCCTCTACAAATCCATCCTTTCAAACCTGTCCTCCCTTTTCAGATTTCCTTTCAAAATTCTTTTAAGTCCCCCTAGCTGGCTCATTCTTCCATTAAACTCAGAGGACATTTCACAGTATTAATCTTTTCTCTAAGATGCTCCTTTTGCCAATGGCTTCATTTGCACATTGAACAGACAGAAGCAGCCGTCAAATGGGATTTCTCCATGTCCCTTCGTGGATTTCTTCTACATCTTTTTTAGTTAAAAAATGTTTCTCTTGTGATCTAAGGTTAATCCTCTGTTTAAACCCCAGTAATTTCCATCTAAAACTTAGAATCAGTTGCCAATTATTACTAAACCTACTGAAGTTTATATTGGGAATTATTGAATCTATAGAGAGCTTTGTGTTAATTACATTGTATCCCATAAATGCATTAATGTACACAGTTATGATTTAATAAAAAATTAATATTTATTAACACACCTAGTAATATTTCTTATTTGAAGATTAATTTTCTGATATTAATATAGAGCCTCCAGATTTTTTTGAATAAATATTTGCATCCTTTTTCTGTTTACTTATATCTGTGTTTTTAAAGTGACCTTATAGCAAATGTACAGTGGGTTTTTTAAATCCTATTTCACATTTAAATGAGATATTTTAATATATTCAGTTCTTCAGTATTTATTTCTTTATTTATTTATTTTGAGACAGAGCCTCAAGCTGTCACCCTGGGTAGTGCTGTGGCATCACAGCTCACAGCAACCTCCAATTCCTGGTCTCAAGCAAGTCTCCTGCCTCTGCCTCCCAAGTAACTGGGACCACAGGCGTCTGCCACAACGCCCAGCCATTTTTTTTTGGTTGCAGCCACCATTGTTGTTGGCGGGTCTGGGCTGGATTCGAACCTGTGAGCTCAGGTGTACATGGCTGGCGCCTTAGCCCACTGAGACACAGGCGCTGAGCCAGTTCTTCGGTATTTAATATATACTAAATATTTAAGTTGGAGTGCTTAGAACATTTATACTAATTTAATTATTGATTAAATTTGCATTTAATTTTTTTTTTTTTTTGAAGACAGTCTTACTTTTTTGCCCTCGGTAGAGTCCAGTGGCATCATAGCTTGCAGCAACCTCAAACTATTAGGCTTAAGTGATACTGTTGCTTCAGCCTCCCAAGTATCTGGGACTACAGACACTTGCCACAGTGCTGGGCCACTTTTTAGAGATGGGGTCTCACTGTTGCTCAGGCTGGTCTTGAACTCCTGGGCAGAAGGAATCTACCTGCCTCAGTCCCACAGAGTGCTAGGATTACAGGCAAGAGCCACTGCACCCAGCTGTATTTAATATCTTGCTATTTGCTTTCTGTTTGTTCCATCTGTTCTTTGTTCCATTTTCCTCTCTTCTTTTGGTTTAATTTGTTATTGTACATGATTTTATCTTTGCTATTGGATTTTTAGTGATACATCTTGATTTATTTTTTGAGTAATTATTCTAGGGTTCATAATACGAATCTTTACCTTATCACAGCCTAGCACTTCCGGTATATTTTAAGACCTTACAATGTATATTTCTATTTCTTTCTTTCTGTCTTTTGACTTGTATGAAGTTTAAATGAATATTTATTATAATGGTTCAGGGTCCTTTCCACGATCTCATTTTGGAAAGGCACATTGTTATGGATACCAGGGATGCTAAAGCATAGACCCAATTCCCCCGGAGCTTACTTGAAAATATACTATATATTTAAATAAAAGCAATTAATAGGGCTAGGAAATATATGCAGTAAAAACCTCATGACCAGGACAGTAATAAGGACAAAATGAGATGAGGAGAGATCAGTATTGCTTGATGTAATCAGGAAAAGCTTCATCAGAGAAATGGAACTCAAAAAAGTTGACCCAGGGAAAGATTTTATGAACAGGATGGTGACACTGGGATATGGAGGTAGAACTGGTCAGATGGAAATGAACTTTGCCTAGAACAGTAAGTCCAATAGTAGAATATAAATTTCAGCAATTGACATAATTTCTTTATAAAACAAATATTAAGCAAAAGATTTTTTGCAAGATGCTATCACAATATTTTACAAATTTTATTCCTATAACTTTGTCCCTTTGTATGGTAATGCTCTTCCATCTCACTCTGTTAGATAACAGCAATTGTTACACAGCTTTCCAAAAGCAGTCATACTTTCATAAACTTTGTGTCTAATAACTATATTGTCTAATAAATTACTGAAGTGGGGAAAACAGAGCTTGGAGGCAGAGAATTTAATAAGGGATGGAGAAAGTAATAATGATTCTGGTAGCAAATATCACTTTTGGCTTTGAGAGGACTTTACTTGAGAAGGAATAACAAATATTCCCTAGCTTTGTCCTTTTTGCTCTTAGGTTGTCTTCTCCACTATGTATTAGTTAGATTTATCTCTCCTTTAAATGCTTTCCCCCCTTTTTTGCATTTATATACTTTCTTTTTACTTAATTTTTATTAAATCATAACTGTATACATTTATGGGGTGCAATGTGATGATTTGATATACAATGTGGAATGCTTAAACTAATTACCATAATCATCACCTCACTTATTTTTTGTGGTAAGACATTTATAAATGCTTTTCTAACTTGTCTTGCATGTTACAGCTTGTGCTATTTAGGCCGTAATTAATGTCAGTGACCCACTCGCTAACCTCTGTCTCCATAGCTATTGCCTGCAGCAGGATGTGGGAGTGTCTATCCCCTCCTGGATGGGATCATGTGATGGATCCTACTCTCACTCTTTCATGGCACTTCTCAAGGGATAATTCTCATTGATCCATGGATATCATTCTTCGATCAACAGTGTATCATCTCCCTATAGTCAACAGTTTGTAAACCAACTTCGTGTATGATTGTTAACCTGGCACTGTGACTCTCCTATCCCCTTCCCCACCCTAGCACTGCAGCCTCTGTCCTGACCAGGGCTACTTCCATGCCGATTACTGCTGCCATGGTTGGCGTTGTGCTTGGAGCTGTGCTAGGCACTGACCGTTTCCATTGTTTTCACTTCTCCCATATCCTGCATCATCGCTATCTCTACACGTGAGCTCCCCATTATCACGAGGATTATATGACTTGCTCAAGGGTAGTGATTGGAAAAAACATGATCGAAGCCTGTCTAACTCTGAATCTAAAATCCTTTCAATTATCATCAGCAATCTACAAGTGCCCTGTGTTTAACAAGATTTCATTTTCCAAAGCTTACATTGGCGACCTACAGCGCCTGTGCCTGTAAACCCATTATTGATACATTCATGGATAGCTTTCTGTCTTAATGTTCTTACTATTTTTATGATCTTTCATGTTCTTTTTATTTCTTTTTCACTTCCAGTAAAATGCCCTATTCATGGTTTTAAGCCCACGTGGCAGTTGGTGGTCACTCTGGTGAGCATCAGTTTTATTTAATATATGCTTTTTATATGACACTTGACATTCTTTTCAATGTGAGGTCATCTCATAATAAAAAATTTGGCAATTCAGTAGTTTAATGTTAGAAGTGGTGGCATATGGCAAGTTGAGTTCAAGTCTTTTGTTGGAGGAAAGAAAGGGAGATGTTACATTATGGCACAGAATGCTAATTTTAAGCATAGTCACACTGAAACATTTCCACACCAAAAAATGGCCAATAGTATCTACCATCAGGTTATATTGTATTTGTCTGTCTTATAGAACATAAAAACCTCCTTCAACTTCTGACTTTAATTATTCCATGCCTTGCCACTCTCATTCTTATTCCACATTTCAAATCAAATTAATTTTCTACAGTTCCAAACCTCTTGGATTCCCATCTTGTCTTGCTAGGTTTGGAATTTTTATTCTGCCTCCATCAAATGAGCAGACACTGTTTGTCCTCCTAATTCCTTGAGGCACAGTAACAAGAGGATGAATCTTGATGAGTTTTAGCCAGTTGTAGGTAATTTCATTGTCCTTGACAGTGAGTGGTTCAAGCATTGGCATTTAATGCAATTTTGGCTAATGAGACATGAGGAGAGGTCTGCTGAATAATTTTTGGAAAGTCTTTTCTCCCTGGTAAATATTTATGCTGGAAGAGCTATTCATCTTGTCTTCCCTCCCTCAATATTTTTACAATTTCTACGATGTATGGAATTGCTGTAGCCATCTTGTCATGATGAGAAACAAACATAGGAAAGGAAGAAAACAGATATAGGATGCAATACTTAGAAAAATCCTACATACCAGTCATGTTTTTGAGCTATGGAGTTTATAAATTCCAAAACCAAACTTTGATACTCATATGAGATGAGAATAATAACAGATACTCAGTTTGTTGGTATTTATACGGTAGCAGCCTTTGAGAAATGGTTAGTTCTTTTTATTCTTTTCACCCTTTTTTCCTTCACAGCACCACTTGTTAGAGATTGTAAAACCAGTTGATAAGATAGGAAGAGGCTCATCAAGTTGAAGGAAGTTGGAAAAATATTTTATAATTATTAGGATATAAATATCAGCAACTATTTTTCCCTAGTTCTAAATGCACTGAATTTCTAATGCATGCATTCCTATTAGATGTGATCTAATTATTCTGGCCTTTATTAGTCTCGTGAGTCTGGAAATCTGTACTAGAGGAACATTTTGATAAAGTTTTCTGCTGACCTCAAAGTCTTCCCTGAAGTGCTTTAGACCACTAAGCCTGTTCAACTCAGCTAGATCTGCTTTTTCAGAGGTAGTTGTTCCAAGAAGCACAGTTGAAGAGTTGGTTTATACAAACCTTTGTGACAAAAATCCCACATTTAGACTTCAGTTACTTTGGATAAATAAGAATGACATGTATAAGGCTCACTGATTCACAGAAATTAATATACTGATCCTACAATCATGTCAGTAAATGACATGTCCAAGTCCTACAATCATGTCAGTAAATGACAAAGGTGAAATAAATAACAATAGCTAAATAAATAACCAAAACCTTTAAAATGTGCTTTAGCTTTCTTTTTTTTTTTTTTTTTTATTTTTTGTTCGACATAACCTTCATTGGATTTTATCATTTATTATGTGAAAACATTTGTGTTCTGCATTTAGTAGGTTTCACCTGTCCCTTCTAAGATGCACCATAAGTGTGATCCCATCATTTACCCTCTCTCCATGGAACAATCTAGCCAGTCTTCGTTTCTTCTTTGGTATTTCCTTTAAGATTTAACTTCTGAGTGGTGCCTGTGGCTCAGTGTGTAGGGCACCGGTCCCATGTACTGGGGGTGGCGGGTTCAGACCCAGCCCCGGCCGAACTGCAACAAAAAAATATCTGGGCATTGTGGCAGTCACCTGTAGTCCCACCTACTTGGGAGGCTGAGGCAAGAGAATTGCCTAAGTCCAGGAGTTGGAGGTTGAGCTGTGTGATTCTTGGGCACTCTACTGTGGGCAATAAAGTGAGACTCTGTCTCTACAAAGAAAAAAAAAAAGATTTAACTTCTCCCAAGAAAAGGTAGGGATCCCTAAATCTATACCTTCTCCTCTTTGGAACCTTGCTTCTTATGCTGTTAAATGTAATTTGCTGACATGTCAGGAAATAATCTGATAAAAATGCAAGGGCATTTTAAGAGGACTCAGAAGACTTGGGTTCCGGAATCAGGGTCATCATTGACTAGCTGTGTAATCTTAGGCACCTTAGGTAAATTTGCTCTGTATAGCCTTCACCTCACTTAATTATTTGTTGTTTTAAGACATTTATACTCAACTCTTAATAGATTGGACATGTACCCTTGCATTATGCACAAGCCTGTGTTAACCAGTTTGATGTAAGCATTCCAAATTGTATATAAAATCACATTGTACCCCATAAATGCATTAATGTACATAGTTATGATTTAAAAAAAATTTGCTGTGTACATTTCTCCAAATGATTTAATCAAAGACATGAGAACTGATTTTTGGATAAGCCACAGCATCGATGTTCTCTGATAGTACTGAATCACTGAGAACTGACCATGAACTCTAATTTGTCTTGTGTATCATATTGTGTATGCGTAATACTACTTGCTCAGCACACATTGTGAGGCCCTTGCTCTTTAGTTACACACAGGCATAGTTGGTCAAGATATGGTCTGAATCCTAGGGGTCAAGTAAAACTCTTTGTCCTACATGGATAAGTGCACTTATCCCTAAACTCCTAACAGCTGTGTTTATTGGCCTTGTTACCCATCAACTTGTGTGGATACCCATGCCAGAAACTGTTGAGATGGGTACAAGATTCTGACCCAATGCACAACTACCATTTATGCATCTTGTCGTGAATCAGAGACCTGACACTTGCCGCATAGTCATTTCTTGGCTATATACTGACTTTGAAGATGGCATCAGTTCCAGGCTGCTCCCCTGCCTGCCGATAGTTGATTTACAGCCTGTTATCAAGTGTTAAATGTAATTTGCTGACACATCAGGAAATAATATGATAAAAATGCAAGGGCATTTCAAGGAGATTTGAGGAGATTAAATTATGTTTTCTAGAGAAATAAGCCTGCATTGCCACACTTGAGAAATTTTATACCACACCAGTATTCTGGATATGTCACATAAAAATCAAATATGCATGTGTTGGGTTTTTATTTATCAACTGGCCTCTCTTGTTTTAGCATCAAGGTCAGACCAGGATTTGCATTTTTAAGGATAATACAAACCTGCTTACTTATCCAGAAAAAGGGGACTTGGAAAACCAAGGAGAGCAAAGTAGAATTAAGGGCGGAGAAGGGAAGAAAAATATCACTACTAAGAATTTTTTTCCTGGAAAGAGTCATAGGAATTTTTAAAAAGAGCAGATAATTGTGTTTTACATTTTTTTCCCTTATGGTTTAATCTCGGTCTTGCTATAAAGTTTGTGAGGCCAGATAAGTTCATGTGCTGGATACAAATACCTCAAGGTCAAGGAAACATTAAAAGGTTCACATTTTTTTAGGAGTCAGAATGCAGAACTTTTTTTGTTGTAGTTTTGCAACAGTTTCTGAGGCTCTCCTTGAACATTCAGTAATGGCCTAGAACTGTTGTAAAGACAAAGTGAGGTAATGCGTATATAAAGAATAAGTTGTTGTTATCATTGTTTAAGTTGATTAGTGTGTGATAGTTTAAGTGGACAGAGATTCATAGAGTGGATGTCATCAGAAGTGTCTTCATTGAGCCAGAGAATAACGGAGTGGGAGTGTAGGCCTTCGTGATTCTGGCCTATCCTTCTCCTTTAGCAGACAGGAAAATTGAGGATGAAAACAGTGACATAAATTCTTGAAGATCATCTGAAAAATTGGTATCAGCATCACTAGGATACCAGGGTGAGAAAACATTACGAAGTATGGACTGTGGAGTCTGGAGTTAGAGTTTGAACTGAAACTGGATTCTACCATCCACCTGTTACATGCCCTTGAATAAGTTTCCTAACAGGTCTGAAACTCATCCTCCTCATATAAAAAAATGAAGATATTACTTAACCATAATTTTGTTTTACCTACCCTATAAGGTAATTATATAGGATAATGCATGTAAAGATTATGAATATATGTGAAGTAAATAAGTGCCTATGTAGGCAATACTTAGTATGTGTTTATTATAGCAACTAACATTATATTTCACTTTGTTGCTCAAATGATGGTGACAATAAGGTTTTAACAAGCCTGTAACATCATTTCTGACTGTGACAAGTGTGTGATCTGATTCAGGGGTCAAAAAATAGTACTAGAACAGGTAAATAGCAATAGAAGATAATAACATAAGGTAGTTATCCTTAATAGGCAATCTTCAAGGTTAGGCAAATAGGGGAATTTGGAATAGAGCAGCTGTAGGAATGCAAGTTTTCTTTCAAGGCTGGGATCTTTAGCCAAAGGTCTAGGAACAACAGGTGACTGACTATGAACTTTGCAGTGAGGGTATCACAAAAAAGTCCAAACAAACATGGAACATCATAGGAAAAACATACAAATTTAGCAGTGTGCTGGACAGATGGCAGTTTATGGTGGTGCTTTACTCAAATAATAGCACTTTTGTTGCCATTACTTCTTTTTCTCTTTATTTCTTCTAACCTCATAGGAGGGGATCAGAATAGCCATTTGTATAGGAGAGATAAAAATAAGGGAAAAAAAGATAAGTTACTTGCAGTCCCATTTCTACAGGCAGATGCTTTGTCTTCAGTAAGGCTTGCCTTGGGAAGGATGTGGCGGTAAGTCTTACTTTTGATCAAGGTAGTAATTAGACAGAAGAATTTTAACTATTACAGTGAGAAAATGTGTGTGACTCAGAATCATGATAGATCTTTTCATTATTGTAACGTGTCCAGAGGAATCACAGGAAGAAAGAAAGAGCTAACTGCATTTTCAGCCAATGGCTGAGGAAAACCTACCCTCACTGACTACCGTTAAAGGGATGGCGAGAGATAAAAATAGATACTTTATCATCATCTCCCTAAGTCCTCTGTCTTCAAAGCATCACACATATTTTGGCCCTAATTTGCTATCAGCTGCCAAATTATTAGCCATTTTTGCCCCCTGAAGCCCTCATGTTTTGTCTAAAACAGCCTGTCACTCTTAAATTGCTTTTAAAACAAAGGGAGGAAAGCATATCTGCTTACTTTTCTATCTGTAAGTGTAGAAATTGCATACATCCTTGACACTGTTCTCTAGATCAGCGGTTCCCAACCTGTGGGTCATGACCCACAGGAAGTATTAAAGGGTTGTGGCATTAGGAAGGCTGAGAACCATGGCTCTAGACCTTTGTGTTCTCACTTACGCAGCGGTCTTTTATAACATGTGATCTGTATCAACCCTGCATTCTGGGTGAAGTACTATGCCCAGAGAGGATGTCTAACTTAGTGAACCTATAATAACAATGCAGAATAATGCAGAACCTATATCAACAATGATAATAGTTGGAAGAAAGTAGACTTCTAGAATGACAGAATAAAGACATCTGCCAATTTGCTCTTCCTCTAAAACAACAAAAATGTCATCAAAACTCTTAAAGCATAGTATTCCATGGTGTGCATATACCACAATTTATTAATCCATTCATGGGTTGATGGGCACTTGGGCTTTTTCTGTGACTTAGCAATGTTATACGTATTTCAAACTGTACATAAAACCAGCACATTGTACCCAATAAATACGTTATTGTACACAGCTATGATTTAATTAAAAAAAAAAAACTATTAAAGCAGACATTTCAGTTGTCTCACAATAACCAGAGTCATAGCACAAACTGAAAATCATCTACCCAAGGAAAACTACCAAGTTCAGCAAGACAGTGGGGTCTTACAAAAATTTTAACTTGGAATCATTTTTTTCCCCGTTTTGTACTCAGTTCAGCTATGTGGTAGCCAAATGTTGGCAGCAGTGCAGATAATGGAAAGATTGATTGCTTTTGGAGCTTTGTTAAAAGCATTAGTCCCAGGGCACAGTTAATACTTTGTCCAAACTTGAAACACCCCAGGAAATTTCTATTTCTGTTCTCGGTATGGTGGCTATTTCATTGACTCAGAACTCAGCTCCCTGTGGTCGTGTGTGTGTGTACACGCATGTTTATCAGGAAGCCTACTACAGAACATTACTGAAACAATAGCAAACTGTTGGCAACATGTTAGCTGCCTGAGGCTGTGGTTTCAGTTGAGCAAACAAGAGCCTGCCTGGGTAATTTAAGAAGAAATCCTGGAGAACTAGACAACCATAGGGAACTTCTAAAAGCTCAGACATGTTCCAGGGTATCTAAAACCCTGCATGTATGAAAATCTGAGGAAATGCCAAAGAAAGACCTGGGAAAGAAAAAAGGCACAAGTTACTGGTTACTTGCTGACCTTGAGCAAGTAGAAAGTAAATACTAAGGATACTTTGCGAATTGTCTGAAGTTTGAAAGATTACTTTCCTTTGTAAAATTTTATTTTATTTTTATTTTTTCTTAAATCATAGATGCTAAGTCATGGAAGACACCCAAGTGCCCATAAATTTATAGATTATGGAATATGTACATCATGGAATATTATGCAGCCTTAAAGAAAGATGGCAACTTTACCTCTTTCATGTTTACATGGATGGAGCTGGAACATATTCTCCTTAACAAAGTATCTCAAGAATGGAAGAAAATGTATCCAATGTACTCAGCCCTACTATGAAACTAATTTATAGTTTTCATATGAAGGCTATAACCCAATTATAGCACAAGAATATGGGGAAAGGGGCAAGGGAGGGGAGGGGAGGGGGGAGACTGACTGGAGGGAGGGTAATTGGTGGGACCACACCTACAGTGCATCTTAGAAGGGTGCAGGTGAAACTTACTAAATGCAGAATATAAATGTGTTAACACAATAACTAAGAAAATGCTGTGAAGGCTATGTTAACCAGTTTGATGAAAATATTTCAGATTGTATATGAAACCAGCACATTGTACCCCAAGATTGCATGTACATGGCTATGATTTAATAATTAAAAAAATGATTTAAAAAATCATAAACACATAGATCATGTATACATTAATGCATTTATGGGGTACAATGTGATTTCATATAGAATTAGGAACGTTTACATCACTCTAGTTAATATATACCTCATCTCATTTACTTTGTTATTGTGTTCAGACATTTATACTCTATACTAATAGATCTGACATGTACCCTTGCGTTATGCACCATAGCTGTGATCCCACCATTCACCCTCCCTCCAACTGATCTCCCCCCTCCCCTCCTCCTCCCTCCTTCATCTTGGGCCATAGTTGTGATCTATTCTTCATATGAAAGTGTGAGTGATTGTAAATTGGTTTCATAATAGCACTGAGTACATTGGATATTTTTCTTCCATTCTTGAGATAATTTACTAAGTAGAATATGTTCTAGCTCCATCCATGTAAACGTAAAAGATTTTATTTTTAATAAAAATCATCCATCTTTTTAAGGTCACATAATATGCCATGGTATACATATACCACAATTTATTAATCCATTCATAGGTCGATGGGCACTGGGGCTTCTTCCATGACTTGGCTATTACGAATTGAGCTGCATTGAACAATCTGGTACAAATATCTTTGTTGCCAAGTGATTTTTGGTCTTTTGGATATACACCTAGTATAGGAATTGTAGGATCAAACAGCAGGTCTACTTTTAGATCCCTGAGTATTCTCCATACTTCTTTCCAAATGGATGTATTAGCTTGCACTCCCACCAGCAGTGCAGAAGTGTTCTCCTTTTTCCATATCCATACCAACATCTGTAGTTTTGCATTTTGTTATGTGAGCCACTCTTATTGGAGATAGATGATATCTCCAAGTGGTTTTGATTTGCATTTCTCTGATGATTAAAGATAAAAATGAAGGAAAATAAAGAAATTTCCAGGAAAAAGAGAATTTGCTGCTAGCAGACATGCACTATACAAGATATTAAAGTATATCCTTCAGGCTGAAATTAAAGAACACTAGACAATAACTCAAACTTGTATAAAAACATAAAGAGCACCAATAATGGTAAATGGCAGGCATTGTGTCTGTCACAAAGTAGAAGGAAGAGAATGGAGCTAAGAGGAGTTAAAAGGTTTTGCATAGTATTCTAATTAAGTTAAAATTAATTTCACCAGATTATTATAAGGTGTGAATAGTAGTAATCCTGAAAACAACTACTAAAAAGTAATTTTTAAAAGTTTGTAATGGAATAAAAGAGTTAACAAGAGAATTAAAGTGGTACATTAGAAAACATTTAATAAACACAAAAGACAAATTGAAGAATAAACAAGAGACAAAGATATATAAAATAGCAAAATTACAAACAGATTCAACTTTATTATTATATTAAATGTAAATGGATTAAACATACCACTAATAAGGCAGGGAGATTAATAAAATGGATTTAATAAAAATCTTCCAACTATATACTGTCTACAAGTGATATATTTAAGATGCAAACTTATAACTAGGTTATAAAAAACAAAAAAACATAGAACTTGTGGGTGGGGCCCCAAAAGGCCTTCTGGATACTTGATTGTGGCCTTTTGACTAAATCCAAATTTTACAGAACCAATTCTTCTGATAAAGAAATTTGTTCTGTGAAGTTTGGATTTTGTCCAGGGGCTGAAAAGAGGGCCACATGTGACCTTGAAACCCCAGGTTCACCATCATAAGAATATAGATAAAAGGACATTTTAGGATAAGAATGTCAGTTCTTCAGAAACATTTATTGATTATGAATATGTGTACCTTTAAAAAAAATCCCCAAAGTATCAGAAGCAAAACCTGATAGAATTGAAGGGAGACATAGAAAGTTTAACAATATTTTGAGGCTTTAGTATTCCACTTTTAATAATGGGTTGCTCAACTAGGCAGAAGGTGACCATTGGAATAGAAGGTTTGAATAACAGAACAGTAGACTTAATAGATGTCTTCACAACAGCAGAATTCATATTCTTAAGTGTATATATGGTAGATCCTATTCTAGGCCATACATGAAATAAGCCTCAATATATTTAAAAGATTTGAAATTCTCCAAAATAAGTTTCCCAGTCAAAATAGTATTAAATTGAAGTTAACAACAGAACATTTGTGTAAATTAAATAACACTCTTTTAAATAACCAATGGATCAAAGAAAAAAATCACAAGGGAAATTAGAATGTACTTGGAGACAAATGAAAAAAACATGATGGAGCACTATATATGGAGTTCAGCTAATGCAGTGCTTAGAGGTAAATTCATAGTTTAAACAAATGAAGGGGTTATGATATACCTGATATTAAGTGAAGGGCACTTGAAAAATAGCAGATGCAAAAAATCATTCTGACTTTAATGATGATTCTTAAAATTATAAAATTCTGTTGTGAAAGGCCCCTCCCTATGCTAGAGAGAAAGGCAATACCCTTATCTTCCATGATATGAAGTAAAAATTTTATCTTTTAGCCTTTCTCAAATAATTCAGTTGCTTTGTTACTACTAACTATTCTTTTTCCAATCTAGTATATAAATAGCTGACTCTGTTTCTTTGGGTCTTCTTTTCTTATGAGGACTCCCATGCCATGGAAAATTTGTATTCTACTTTTTTCATGTTCATCTGTTTTATGTAATTTAAGTCTTGGACCCAGCCTGAGCCCTCTACTCTTAGTGGAGGTGGAGTTTTTCCACCACTGCATGAATGTATTAAAAAGAAAAAAGTCTCTAGATCACCTTAATATGTACCTTAAGATTGAAACAACAGCTATAATCTAAAACAGGCAGAAAAAAATTAAAAGCATAAATAAATAAAGAATAGAAAAAGTAAAATTGATTATGAACTTTACAAAGTTGGTTCTTTGTAAAGATCAACATAGTTGACAAACCTTTAACTAGACTGAATAGGAAAGAAGAGAAGACTCAAGTTATTAAATCAGAAATGAAAAAGAGGACAACGTGGCTAACTTTGCAAAAATAAAAACAATTGTAAGGGAATACTGTGAACAACTGCATGCCAACACATTAAATAATGTAGATGAAATGGATAAATTCCTAGAAAGACACAAACTACTAAAACTGACTCAAGAATAAATAAAAAAGTCTAAACAGACCTATAACAAGCAAAATTTTGAATTAGTAATTACAAACAATTCCAACAAAGAAAAGCCCAGGCCCAGATGGCTGCACTTGTGAATTTTAACAAACATTCAAAGAAGAATTAATACCAATCCTTCAGAAACTCTTCCAAAAAATAAGAGGAAATAACACTTTCCAACTCAAACTATCAAGCATTATTACTCTTTTACCCAAACCACACATTTAAAGAAAACTATGTACCAATGTCCTTTACAAGTATAGATGCAATTACCCCTAGCAAAATACTGGCAAACCAGATTTAATAAAATGTATAAGCAATTATACACCATGAATAATTGGGATTTATCTCAAGGATGCAACAGTAGCCCAACATCTGAAAATCAATCAATGTTACATACCAAATTAATAAAGGACAACTTTCCCCTGTGCTTATCTCAAGAGATGCAGAAAAAGCATTTAAAAAATCTAATGCTCTTTGGCTCGGCGCCTGTGGCTCAACGGGCTAAGGCGCCAGCCACGTACACCTGAGCTGGAGGGTTCGAATCCAGCCCCTGGGCCCGCCAAACAACAATGGCGGCTGCAACCAAAAAATGGCCGGGCGTTGTGGCGGACGCCTGTAGTCCCAGCTACTTGGGAGGCGGAGGCAAGAGACTTGCTTGAGCCCAGGAATTGGAGGTTGTTGTGAGCTGTGATGCCACTGTACTCTATCCAGGGTGATAGCTTGAGGCTCTGTCTCAAAAAAAAAAAAAAAATCTAATGCTCTTTTATGATTAAAAAACTCAGAAAAACTAACAATAGAAGCAGACTTCTTGAATATGTTAAGAGGCATCTATGACAACCCCCCAGCTACCATAATTCTTAATGGCAAAAGACAGAATACCTTTTTCTGAAGATCAGGAACAAGATAAGAAAGCTGCCTTTGTCATTTTTATTATACATTGCACTGGAAGTTCTAGCTGGGGCAATTAGCCAAGAAAAAGAAATAAATGGCAGCCAAAATGGAAAGGAAGAATTACAACCATATTTGCAGAAGTTGCTATGTAATTTTGCACATAAATATAAGGAATCTTCTAAAGACTATTTGCACTAATAAGTTTAGCAGCATAGTAGGATACAGGCTTAATATACTGAAGTCAATTGCATTTCTGTTTATTGGCAAGGAATAATTTAAAAATGAAATTTAGAGCACAATTCCATTCATAATAGCTTTCAAATATTGTTGAAGATAAGAAAGATCTGAATGTAAAGATATTCATACTAGTACTGAGTACATTGGATACTTTTTCTTCCATTCTTGATATACTTTACTAAGGAGAATATGTTCCAGCTCCATACTGTGCATATTGCAAGGGTACATGTTAAATTTATGAAGAGTATAGTGTAAATGTCTTAACAGAATAATTAAACAAGTGAGGTGAAGGCTAGGTTAATCAGTTTGATGTAAGCATTCCAAATTGTATATAAAATAACATTGTACCCCATAATTGCAGTCATGTAGACAGTTATGATTTAATAAAAATTCATAGAGACCTAATATTGTTAACATAGCAATGCTTCCCAAACTTTTCGACATAACTCTATCAAAATCCCAGGTACTCAGTGCCTTATTTTCCCTTGTAGACTTTGAGATGTTTGGATGTTGTAGAAGGTGAATTTTCCCTTATTTGGTCAGGGCATGAATAGTTTCTGGGCTCACATGGCCAGTTTCTGGATTTCTGTGGAAGCAAGAACCTCCTCAGATTTTTGATCGGAAGATGGGAAGAGCTGGGAGAGGTACTGGGCAGAGGAGATAAATGACCTCCTTTCTCCTAATGGCTGAGATGTTTGAGACCAATGACTCAGCTGCCCAGGGTCTGGGACATTGCCTGATGTCTCTCACAGTGATTATTCACCCACAGTGCCACATTTCTTCACATGTAAAACATTGTCAGATTTGGCCCTCTCTCACTATGTTTACATTTTTCTCTCATATTCTGTCTTCCTGCATGAGTTTGGAAAAATCTATTCTCTGGATGAAATTCTTCATACTCTTAAATTTGATATTTTCTCTTAGTAGCATGCCCACTGAATTCATGGTCTCTAACGGTTTTATCGTTTAGTAGAAAGTGTCTAAGCAGTTGGCACCTGTAATGTATACACACTTTTACAATTAAGTATGTATTCATATCTGCATATATTTGTATATATGCGCCTATCAGTAAGATATTCCTACTTGTATATGTATTTGTGTGTATGCATAAGTCTATGTAATATACATGTACCACAATAGTGATAGTTTAGGTTCTTTGAAGAAATAGCTAAAAATATAAGTTTAAATAGAGTATAAGATAAAGATGAAATGAAAGCATTAAAATTTATTTAAATATATTTGATTCATGAATGGCACTAGATATCTTTGCTCTCACTAAAATATCAATAATAATAATTATTAATAATAGTACATTTATGAGAGTGAGATAATGAATATTGTATTTTAGAACTTAAGGGAAGTTTTTGAGCCCTGAAAGTAGTTTTCCATAAATCAATTTTTCTAAATACCTTTAATAGGCCCAAGCTAGTGCTAGAATGTGCTTAACTGAGCTTGGCTAGACTTTACCTTGAAGCCATCACCAGATCTTTCTGAATCAGCTGAGGATAGCAGGCAAAACCAGAAGATTGGTAAATTGGGCATGAGGGTTCTATTAATAATTTCATGTTTCTTGGTGATTTTATTTGACCTGTTCTTTTACTATTCCACCATTTTGTCCTTTCCTAAAGTTAATCGTTTTGTATATGTCACTAGTGAGCTAGCTCTATAGAGTGTAACTAAGGCTTTTTGAAGTACATCACCCTCCCCCCATTTTCTCACCCTTTTATTGAGGTTAGAATTATAAAGTTCACAGAAGATGAAAACGTATTAAAACAAAATCTTTATGATCCCTTATCTCTCCCCGTTCTTTTACAACGAGGCAGTAACCAAACATTGATATTAAGATAGTAGGTGATGATGTTTTTTCTTTTATAGGTTATTAATCATCAATGTGACAGAATGTTCCTGGCTCTGAAACTAATTTCTACATACATTTTGTCCCCATCTTTGGTTAAAGGGACACCATTGAGAAATAGGTATGAGCAAAGGACCTTTTATTTTTCCTTCATTATAATTAACATGCTAAGTTGAGTGCTGTCTCCTTCAAGGGAGACACCATCAAAGGCAATGCATTTCATTCCAATGATACTGTCATGACTCAAAACAATTTTTGTGGGTTCTATTTTTAAATTCCTCCTCTTAAAATTCATCTCAAGCTCTTGATATATTCAAAGTCAACGTTAATGTTTTAAAAATGAGAATAGCTAAGCTCCATTGTCTGTCTTAATCAGAAAACTCAACTTTGAATGAATTTAAGCTGTTTCCAAAACTCCTGAGGGATATTCACAAGAACATTATGACAAGTTCTGAGCATGGGTGCAAGTGAGACAGCTGAGCATAGTTGTTCAGATGTGAGACTTTTCGAGTTAGGAAAAAGGGGTCCCAGTTTGACTAAATACTCTAATTGACACACAGGAGAGCCCTCACAGGTTCTGGCAACTAGTACAGGAACCTCACAAAGGCTTGGGTAACAAATGGTGATAAGTTAAGGTTGTGTTTACTTTTTTGCTCTTTCTGCTAAGGGCTACTCTCTGGAGGCTCCTGAGTGGATTCTGTTCTGACAATTGCCCACTTCCCACTGGGCTCGGCCACTGAGGGTGCTCAGCCTCCCTACCACTGAGTGTCCAGAGTGCCTGGGAATTCAAGTCTCTCCAGATGGCCACATGTGGGGGAGTCTGAAAAACCTGCTTCTTTTTCTTGATCAGACTTAGGCCATACTCAGCTGGCACTCAGCCTAAAACCACCCTCACTTTTCTGTCCTGCCCTTCCTGCTTTCCTTGGAGGTTTCTTCTTAGGAGCACATCGTCCAACATTTGCACTGGGAACCCTCTTCTTAGAGCTATTTATCAAACACAAATCAGTCTCTGTCTAAATGTCCACTGACTTGCCTCCTTCTTAGGATAAAGTCTAAACACCTTCTTACAGCCTGCAAGGCCCCTCCCTAGGGGTTTCCCTGCCTGCTTCTCCTGCTCTTCCCTACTCTCCACTTTTCAGCAACTCACGTGTGCTGTAATCATTCATTCTTGGTGGCTTTACTCACAGTCCTTCTGTCCAGAACATTCACCGTTCCTTCTGCCAAGGTCTCTTCCTGGGCATGATTCAGACCTCAGTCTAAATGTTCCTTTCTCAGGTTTTGTGATTCCCCAGACTAGTTTAAGCCCTCCCCACTCCCCATCCTGTAATAAGTTCCCACAACACTAGCATTTCCTCTGTAATCAGTATGCTATTGTCTGTTTTTCCCTCTGGAATTTCATTAGGTATAGTCTGAAGATAGCCTAGATCAAGACCATTTGAGATTTTATTTAAAAAATTTCAGATTCTTGAGTCTTGCCGCTGGAACTTCTATACCAGAATATTTTGGTGTGGAGACAATGAAATAGCATTTTTAATTGGTTCTCTAAATGCTGCTTATGCCCTGCAAGTTAGAGAACCACTACCCTGGTTAGTAATATTTGATATGTTGAAGTCTGTACATACTTTGGTCTAGGTACACCTGCATCACTAAGGTCTTTTATGGTGCCTGCAAAAGTAATATTGAAGAAATATTGAAATAATATTGGAGAAGTTGGCCAGAGTACCTCAATCATAGAGAATAAGAGACAGAGCCAAAAGGGTAAAGGGGTAGAATCAGATATATAAAAAGGTCTGAAATATAGGGCTCTTGATAAAAGAATCAGCGAGGGCTCCTCAGTTGTAAGGGATAGAAACCAAACAGGCTTCAGCCAGAGAAGAATTTGTTGGATCATGAACTTAAAATATTCAGGTTTAGGCATGAATGGGTTCAGAGGTTTCCCAGCAGCTTGTTCTTGTGTAGGCTTACCTCCATCAGCTCAGTGACTTCAGCATATGAAGAATGTCTCTTAAGGATTAACCACAGAAAGTCCTGGGGTTGACTGCATTTGGTCAAGTTGGGCATTTGACTATTCCTAAGTCAAACACTAGGTCACCCTGGGAAATGGAATTGATTGGGCTGCAACCAAAAAGTGCGAGGTAGTGGTGTCAGGTCCAACTGATCCATGTTAATGAAGGCAGGGGTGGCTTTTCAAAGAGAAATTGAGTATGTACCAAATTTCTATTATTGGATAGTCATTTAATCAACCATTATTTACTGATTCTCATGCTGTATGCCAGATGGTTTCATGCATTAACCATACAACAGCAAACAAAGAAATTACTGCCCCTAAAAGGCATTTTATATAGGCTACAGACTCATTGAAAGTATCTTAGGATGAGTGGACTTTGGGCAGGCTTCTTTAGATTAATGAGAAGTTAGTCAGAATGGCAGGGTAGAAGATGTCCACAAAGACAAACTGTTGCATAGAGGAGAGAGCACAGCATGTTGGAGGGCTTGAAATAAGCAGCACTGGCGGGAGAATGGTTCTGTCTATTTCTGTGCCCTGAGCTTCTACTAGGCGACCCTAATGTTGTACTAGCATCACCAGACAGTGCTGGCTTCTAGATTCTGGTAACTCTATCTCTGCTTTGTGTCATTTCAGCTCTAAACATGGTCATAACTTCTTGTTATGGCTACATGGATGGGCTGCTTAACAATTCCATTTTGACTCTTACCTCTTCTATCCCTGTGTATTCAATTTCCTACATTAAATGCCCCTTTGAAATACCTAGAGTAGCTTCTATTTTTCTGACTATAGTAGAATTTAAGGTTATGGATGGTTACTTTGTTTCAGTGTTGATTTGGGGATAGTAAAACTTTATTAGAGTGAATTCAAGACACTGTCTATGATTTTCTTTCCTAGTTCTTCAAAGTTTTTTGACGTGCTAGGGTTCTTTATGTATTGAATCCTAATACTACCCTTCTGTCTTTTACATCTGTTACAAATATTTTTTCAGGATTTGTTAACTTCTTATTTCTTTCCATATTGTTTAGTAGTTGAAATTTAAGAATATTTTCTAAAATATAATTATATTTCATTCATTTTGTGTAACTAAATATAAAAACACTGAAAGTATATATTCCCTTATTTTCCTAATGATTTACTTATTTAGTAGTTAAATATTTTCTACATTTAGAATGTATTAAATTATACTAAGGTACAGATTTAAACTATTTTCTCCCTGCCCTTGCCAAAGAGTGAGTTAAAATTATTGTTTATTATCAGTTTATTCTTATTGTACTCTGCACATTTCTTTACCAAGTTACTTAAGGTTTATATTATAGTATATTTTTGTGTGCTTGCCATTTAACAATAGAACAACATTTTATTTTTCAAAAGCCAGTGGTTTCCATGGCTTTTGAAAAACTGGTTAAAGATGTTGTACATAAATCATGTTAGTACGTACCAAGACACAATGGGATAAGCATTTTCTTGAATTTAATTTAAAATGTTTACTTATCTAATTATATTTTTCCACAGATTTACTGGAATGAATTCTCAGGAAATAAAAACCATGTTGCACAATTTACTATTTAGCCAAAAAAGTGAACATATTTAGCTCTATATTATTTGGCATCTAAATATTTAAGCCTTTCCTTTTAGGAGCTTGAAAAGCACCTGTTCCTTCTGCTTCCTTAAGAAAGACTTGGTTCGGGTTATCATAGTTGTTTTGATTGATCTGCAAACTTTCCCTAAATGAAATAAATCTGGAGAACACAAAGAATAACAGTAATTAAGTTCCTTAGGATAACAGATTCAGCATAAGGCACAGTACAAAAGCTTAGAGGGAGAAATTTTGCAAATCAAAGTACTAAGTGCAGTTTGTTTAGGCTTGCCCTTTATTTGAAAAAATGTAATGCCGGGTAGCTTGGATGGCAATAATCCATGAGGTTAGTATAATTCAGGCCCATTTAATAATTTTAAACATCTAGTATGCATTAATTCATCCAATAAATAAATCAATACATTTTATGCTAAAAATATTAAGTGCTAGGGATTAAGGGTGAACAAGATGTACATGGTGACTACCTCCAAGAAATTTCGGTCTGCTAGGAAAAATGCTTTGTTAGTTTGTTATTAATGTGATGGGGTAATTATAGGCTGTTATTTAAAGTACATGGGAAGCATATTTTATCTAGTTTTTGTAGGTTGAGGAATATATTCCAGAAGAAGCCTAACTGGAAACTGAAGGATAGAGTAATGAAGGGTGGAGATAGTATGCTCTAAGGCAAAGAAACAACCTATACAAAGGCCCCTGTAAATAGCCCATGGGACATTAGGAGAATTTCAAATGGTGATTATGATTTGAAGGCAGAGGAGGCTGAGGCTGAAGGGACAACCATAAAATCCTGCAAGTCAAATTACTATGCTCATCCTAAAGGAAGAAGGGAGGGTCCTAACCATAGGATAGAACATAATCAGATTTTCTTTTTGTAAGACTCATCTGGCCTCAGTGGAAGAGCAGATTAGAAAGGAAGGGTAAGAAGGGAGGCAGGCAGGCCAATTAAGAGTGCTTTTTCACTCGTGCTGTGGCATCACCAAAGGAAGAGGAGTGGACAGATTCAAGAGAGGTTCAAGAAATAGCATCTACAGGAGTCGGTGACACATTGGGCATGTGGGAAAGGGAAGAAGTTAGGCTGACTTTGGGTTTCAGCATCACAAGAGAGTGAGGAGTAGTGCAGTTTACTGATGCGGCAACCCCAGGAGAAAGAACAGATTTGGGGAACGAGCTGAGTTCGGTTTTGGGCAGGTTAAGTTCAACATACATTAGGGACACCCAAGGGACCTGGTGCAACTTTCTAATCAGAATTAGGGTACTGGATGTAGCACTCAAAGATTAAAGTGTAGATTTAGGAGTCATCAGTTTATAAATAGAGAATCATGTCACGGACACTGTCAGGAATATTTTTTATTGTACATCTGATTTCATCAACTAAAGTGGGCAGAACACTTACTAAGCAAATAGAACTGAGTCGTGCCCTTATTTAACTTGTGATGCACAGGTGGGGAAGTGGTGTTCTCAGCTGAACAATGTTAGCTATCAATTTTTATTTTCATTTATTGGCAGTTGACAAATTATAATTGTATATATGTGGATTAAAAAGTGATGCTACAATACATGCATATATATAATGATTGAAGGTAATCAACATGTCCATCACCTGAAATACTTATCATTTATTCTTCCTGTCTAAGTGAAATATTGTACCCATTGACCAGTATCTCCACTCTCCCTGTGCACCTTGCCTCTGTTAACCTCTGTTCTGTTCTGTGCATCTTTGTGTTCAATTATTTTAGATGTCACACATTAGTGAGAACATGCAGTATTTCTCTTTCTGTGCCTGACTCCCTCCGTATAGCATACTTGTCTCCAGCTTCATCCCATCCATATATTTAAAAGTGACAAGATTTCCCACTTTTTAAAGGCTGAATCGTATTCGTACATATCCACACCACATTTTCTTTATCCATTCATCGAATACTTACGTTGATTCTATAACTTAGCTCTTGTGAATCATGGTGCAGTGAACATGGGAGTACAGTACCTCTTTGACATACTGATTTCAAATCCTTTAGATAAATGCCCAGAAGTGGGGTTGCAGGATCATATGGAAACTCTATATTTAGTTTTTCAGAGCCCCCCCTAATTTTTTCAATAATGGCTCTATTACTTTACATTTCCACCAACAGTGTACGAGGGTTCCCATTTCTCCACATCCACACCAATACTTATCTTTTTGATAATAGCCACTGACAGGTAACCAATACTTATCTTTTTGATAATAGCCACTGACAGGTATAAGATGATTATCTCGTGATTTTAATTTGCATTTTCCTAATGATTAATAGTGTTATGTACTTTATGTACTTGTTGGACATTTGTATATTTCATTTGAGAAATTTCTGTTCAAATTTGTTGCCCATTTTTTAAATCAGGTTATTTATTTTCTTGAGTTCCTTGTATGTTTTAGAGATTAATCCCTTATCAGATGTATGGCTTGCAAATATTTTCTCCACTCCCATAGGTTTCCTCTTCATTTTGTTGATTCCTTTGTTATGAAGAAGCTTTTATGTCAGATGCAATTCCATTTGTCTATTTTTGGTTTTGTTGCTTGAGCTTTTGGGGTCAAATCCAAAAAAATCATTGTCTAGATTACACAGTTACCCCTCTGTTTTCTTCTAGTTTTAAAGTTTCAAATATTGTGGTTAAGCCTTTGAAACATTTTGAGTTAATTTTTGTATAGATACTACTTTATCTACAATGAAGGTATATCCCAATAAACCTATCAAACTTGAAAATATTATAGGTCAAAAATGTATTTATTACACCCAGCTTTCTAAACATCATAGCTTAGCCACATTAGCTTACCTTAAACATGCTCAGGATACTTACATTAGCCTATTGTTAGGCAAAATCATCTAATGCAAATCCTATTTTATAATAAGGTATTCAAAATCTCATGTAATTTTTTGAGTATGTTGCCTAGCATAGCAAGAGGGTAACCTGGGAAAAGTTCAAAATTCAAAATTCAAAGTATTGCTTCTTCTGAGTGTGTGTTGCTTTTGCACCATTGTAAACTTAAAAAATCATAAGTTGAACCAACATAGGTCTGGGACTATCCATATGTGGGGTGAGATGAGGGTCTAATTTCATTCTTCTGTATGTGGACTTACAGTTTTCCCAGTATCATTTATTGAAGAAATTTTCCTTTTCTCACTGAGTATTCTTGGCACCTGTTTTAACTACTATAGCTTTATAATATAGTTTGAACTTCTCACCTGTGAATTTTTAGAAGACAGGTGCCACTTTTTGACCAATGGCGTATTTGCTTAAATTTCAATATTTTCTTAAGGAAAGAAATTTTTAGAAATTTGTTTTGTTCAGTGATATATTCAAAGACCTGGAAGACTGCCTGGCACACAGTAGTCCCTTAACAAGTCTTCAATGACTCAATGAATGAAATTCTGTACAAAAAATTAAAGTGTTCCTCTATCAGCAGCAAAGAGTCTTTAGGCATTTAACGTTAATAAATTCAGCAAATGACTCCATTAGTTTTAAAAGGTCTAAAATTCATATCTAAAAGATGGGAATTTCAAACACAAAGTTTTAGCAGCTAAGGCACAGAACCTGAATTGTACAGTTGATTCTTGTACCAGGTCTTACGCTGGCCAGGAGTACCCCCAACATCTCTTATTCTGAAGTTCTTGTAAAAGGGGGAAATAGATGAGCCTGTTTTCTGCAAGCCCATCAGAATTTCCACCATGACTTCCCATGAAGCCAGCCTTCCATATTCTATTCTTTGTAATCTCTGTTCCTACTTCTCCTTCCTTGTCTTTGGTGAAAATCGTTCTTTTTTCATACAAATTTCAAAATTGTGACTTTTGGATAAGAAATTTCCGTTCGAGTGTGTTTTCCCAATGTGTTACAGCCTCCTGCCTTTTGTTTTAAAAGAGGGAAGCAACATGGACTTGACCTTTTGACCTCTGGGCGTTCACAGAGAGACAGGAACAGAGCAGCACAGAGGCCTGGGAGAGCTCATGACCACAAGCTGCTGATATAGTTGGAGCCTCTAAAAGGGCAAGCCTGTTGCTAAGGAAATTGATGCTCCAGGAGGGCTAAACACATAGTGAAATAGCAGGGAAATAAAGGCACAAACAAGACAAAGGCTTAGGGAGAGATGGCATAAAGCAGCCTGAGAACTTTAAACTTTTATCACTGGGAACATGTGAAAGGCTGTAGTGCTGGAGGCTGGGGAACTAAGCATCTGTATCTTTTCCTAGAAAACAACTAGCTGGAATTGAAAAGAATTCTAGACTTTGTATGAATTTGAATTTGCCTAGTACACAAGCAGAAAAACAAAGTGTCTGTTGGTGTTCTGTTAATATTCAGGAAATTTTTACCAGTTTTCCAAATTTAATCACCTTCACTTTTAATATTCAGTAGGAGTGCAGCAGATTTATAATGCTCAAGCGCATCTTTGGTTTATTTTATAGTTGATGCTTCTTATTGAGATAATGTAACTATTAAAATTACATGATATGGGTTTTTTTTAATAAAAAATATTTTTTCTTAAAACATACTTATGTAAGAAGTTAAGTTGTTTATATTTATATCTTATATCCTCTTATTAGGAATGTGTTTTTCATAATAGTCATATATGATGTTTTGTATTTCTATTGTATCAGTTGTAATACATCCTTCTTAGTTTCTGATTGAACTCATTTGAATCCTTTCTTTTCTATTTCTGGTTAATCTAGCTAGTGGTCTATTGAAATTGAGGTGGGTTTGCCCTGCAACCTCAGCTCTGTACTGGATTCAAGAAAAGTCATTGCTTTTCATTTTCCCCAGTATGTTCTTATTGTAAAGATGGGAGTAACAGCTTCTAAGATTTTCACTTGTTGGAGATAATCTGCTGACATTTTGCATGGGTAAATGCTCCTGCTATTTTCACAAGCTGAGGAGGGAGATAAAGTTCTCCTCTTTTGATGAGTGACTCATGTAATTTTTATCTTCATCCTTTTGCTATTATTTCTAAATGATTCTGTCCAGTCTTTAACTTAGAAATATAATTTCTGAATTAGCTTTTATTCACCCTGATTATACTTTAAAACTTAAGTGTTCTTAGATTTTGTTAAATTTCCAAAATATGTTTCTTGATCTCATATTTTGTTTAAATTATTGTCTCCATCTGCTTAGAATTTTAATCCTTTTCTTGAATTTCATCAAAGTAAAAATTAAAGTTGTTCTGCTTGTTCTCTTTTATTGAGGCAAGTATTTAAAGACAATATTAGTTCTAATTTGTTAGACTGATCTCAGTAAAAATGCCACATTTTTTCTTACACTTGACTCATCCTGAAAAAGATAGAGGGTCTAAGTTGGTCTAATTGCTTATTGAGAGAATTCTGTCAGTGTTTCATTATTGGAGTGTGTCAGCTCTAAACTTTGTTTTTACTTTGCTAGAATATAGGTTAAATTATGCTTACAAAGTAGAAAAGGAGCTTTAATTAACAGTGCTCTGGAATCTTTGTCTCTGGGGCAAATTATATTGTTAATGTCTTTGTGATAACAACCTTATTTAAGTAGTAGAGCTTCTCTTACTATGAGATAGCCATGCCATCCCCTGTCACACTTTACAAACAAACAGCCTATTCCCCATCTAAGGGAAGCTAGATGTATCCTGGGAATAGAACTGTTGGTTTGTTAAAATTCTAATTACTCTGAAACTTCTTTACAACCTTAGAAATACCAACATTTCCCCCAAAGAGCCATCCCATAAACTTATGACTTTAAATTTAAGGAAGCAAAGATGTTATGCTGGCTAATTATTCCATTTTTACCCCAGTGGATGTTTCACCCTTACCTATAATTAATCTGAGATTGGTCAGAGTGGATTTGTCAGCAAAATGGTGGAGTAGGAGCTACCACCTTTGATTCCCCCCACAAAAAACGTTAATTACACAGCTATCCACCAACAAAAATAGCCTTGGGAGGGCCTAGAGGTTCAATTAAGAATCTGTAGGAGAGGAATAAATAGCAAATGACCACACAGAAATGATTTCTGGGGAGATTGGCATACCCAGACACCTGGAGGTGATCAGGAACAAAAAAGAAGAGTGGGAGCTATTAATATCAGTCATATAGCAGGTGCCTCCATGGTCCCCAGTGGCATTCTCTCAGAGGACACTGTTGTCTTTCACTGAACTAACCAATAGTCATCATTGCTTCAAACCCACTGGATAAGGAGATGCTGCTATGCCCCTTACCCCTCAAATCTGTCCTTTAGAAATAATGAAGCAATAAAGATGTTTCTAGGCAAACACTGAGGGAGTTTATCCTTGGGAGATTTGTCTTACAAGAAACACTAAATAGAAGTCTTCAAGCTGAAACTTGAAGGTCTCTAATAAGTAAGATAAATACATATGAAAGTACAAAATATTGGTAAAAGTAAGAATATGTTCAAATTCCTAATACTCTGATGCAATAATGGTGATGTGTAAAATCACTTTCCTTTGTAAAAAGGTTAAAAAACAAAAGCTATTAAAACAGTATAATAATTTGTTAATGAATACACAATATAAAAAGATGTATACTATGACATCCAGAACAACTGTGAGAAGGAGGAGAGTATAGAGTTTAGATGTGATTGAAGTCATCAGCTTAAAACAGACCTTTATAACTGCAAGATATAATATGTAAGCTTCATGGGGTAAACACGGAACCATAAATAAAATAAATATAAAGAGAAACCATACCACTATGGAAAGTCACAAAATCATAAATACAGAAAAAGTGGAAGAAAATATAAAAGGATCTACAAGACAGCCAGAAAACAATTAACAAAATGTCAATAGTAAAAACTTATCTATTTCACCTATTAGTAATTACCTTGAATGTAAGTGGATTAAATTCTCTAATCAAAAGACAGAGTGGCTAAATGAATTTAGAAAGTAAGACCCAACCACATGCTGCCTCCAAGAGACTCACTTTAGCTTCAGAGAAACACAGACTGAATGTGAAGTAATGGAAACAGATATTCCATGCAAATAGAAACAAAAGAAAGCACGCACAGGTATACTCATATTAGACAAAATAGTCTTCATGTAAAGAGAGTGCTCTTTTTGGCAGTATATATACTAAAAAACTGCAAGAAGAGACAAGGAAGTCATTATGTAATGGTAAAAGGGTTCATTTATCAAGAGGTTATAACAATTCTAAACATATAGCGTCCAAGATTAGAACACTTAAATACATAAAGCAAATAATAATGGATGTGAGGGTAGAAAAAGAAAACAGTGCAGTAATAGTGAAGATTTCAAAACCCTACCTTCAACAATGGAGAGACTGCACATGGAAATTAAGCAACGCACTCCTGAACAACCAAGGGCTCAAAGAATATGTCAAAAGGGCAATTAATCATCTATATAACCATAAAGTGATAGAATAGACATTGGTAACTGAGAAGGGGGAAGGTGGTGAGGGATTAAGAAACCCCTCCCTATTGGGTACATTGTATGCTATTCTTCATCCATTAAAAGCCCCAATTTTAGCATTATAAAATTCATCCTTGTAGCAAAAAATACTTCTCCTCCCTAAATCTGTTGAGATTTTAGAAAGTATCCCAAGACAAATGAAGACACAACACACTAATACTTACATGATGCCAAAAAGAAGCTCTAAAAGAGCTGTTGATAGTGAGAAATGAATACATAAAAATGACAACAGACCTCAAACAACCTAATGTTATACCTCAAGGGGACTAACAAAGGACAAACTAAGCCCAAACTGAGCAAAGGGAAGAAAATGACAAGGTTCAGAGTGGAAATAAATGAAATAGAGATTAGAAACATAATGAAAAATAAAATATATAATTGTTCTTTGAAAGATAAAATTGACATTTAGCTATACTAAGAATTAAGGAGAAGACTCTCAAAATTAGATGTGAAAGAAGAAATATTACAATTGATACTATAGTAATTCAAAGAATCGTAAGAGACCACCAAGAACAATGATATCCAAAGACATTTGGTAATATTGAAGAAATGAATAAATTTTAGGCAAGTATAAACTACCAAAACTGAATCAGAAAAAAAAAATCTGAATAGACCAATAATGAGTAAGCAAATTGACTGGATCATAAAAAAAAAATTTCCTAATAAAGAAAAACCTGAGGACCAGATAGCTTTATTGATGAAGTCTACCAAACGTTTAAAGAAGAATTAATGTCAATTCTACTTAAACTATTCCAAAAAATTGAAGAGGAGGGAATATTTCCAAATTCAGTCTATGAGGCAGGCATTACCCTGATACCAAAACTACACAATACAAAAAAAGAAAACTATAAGCCAATAACCCTGATAAACATGAATAGAAAATACTCAATGAAATATTAGCAAACCAAATCCAACAGTGTATTAAAATAATTATAGACCATGATCAAGTGGAATTCACCTCTTGGATACAGGGTGGTTTAGCACATGTAAATCAGTAAATGTGACATACCACATTAACAGAACGAAAGACAAAAATCATATTGTAATCTTCATACATATAGAAACATGCATTGGACGTTATTTAATAACCTTTTATAATAAAAACAATGAACCTAGTATCGAAGGAATTTACTTCAAAAAAAAATGAAGGCCACATATTAGAGGTCCACAGCAAACATCATACTGGTCTTATTCTCTTTGTCCTGCCACAATCTGAGGGTGGATAATTCACAAGTGACAAAAGTTTATTTTCTCACTGTTCCAGAGGCTGGGAAGAGTGGAATAAATTGCCAGCATTTGGTGTCTAATGAAGGCCTTCTCATTGTATCCTCACATGCAGAACAAATCAGTGTGGTGATTTTCAAAAGGTGGAGGAAGAAGGACAAGGATGACTGAACCCTGCATTGAAGTCTCCTTAAAAGGGGCCTCAATCATGCAAGAGAATCTTCATGACCCAATCACTTCCTAAATGGTTCACTTCTTAATATTACTGTCCTGGGGATTAAGTTTCAATGTGAATTTTGGAAGAAACAAAACTTTCAAACTGTAGCTGTACTCAATAAATAAAAGTTGAAAGATTTTCCTGTAGTCTCAGAAACAAGACAAGGCATTCTACTTTCGTGAAAAGGAACTCAACATCACTAATCATCAGGGAAATGCAATCAGAATCACAGGGGTATATAATCTCACACCTGTTAGGATGGCTCTTATCAAAAAGTCAGCAGATAACAAGTATTGGTCTGAATGTGGAGAAAGTAGAATCCTCAGATGTTGTTGCTGGAAATGTAAATTGATACGGTCATTATGCAAAATGGTATGGAGGCTCCTCAGAAAAATTGCTAATAATACCTACACTGCTGGTGGGAACTAACTGCAAACTAAGACAGCCTTTTTGGAGAGAAGTATGGCAAATTCTCAAAGATCTAAAAGTAGACCTTCCATTTGACTCTTCAATCCTATTACTAGGTATCTACCCAGAAGAACAAAAATCATTTTACCGCAAAGACATTTGCACTAGAATGTTTATCGTTGCTCAATTCACAATCGCCAAATCATGGAGGCAGCCTAAGTGCCCATCAACCCACGAATGGATGAACAAGCTGTCGTATATGTATACCATGGAATATCATTCACCCATTAAAAAGCTGGAGATTTTGCATCTTTTATGCTTTCCTGGATGGAGTTGAAAAACGTTCTTCTTAGTAAAGTATGGTAAGAATGGAAAAATAAATATCCAATGTACTCCATACTAATAGGGAATCAATATATAAACAATTGCATGCTCATAAGAACAATAAAATACTAATATAGTCCAGTTTGGGGTAGAGGAAAACTGGAAGGGGGTGGGGGGAGAATGTTTGGCAGAAGAAGGGAGGGCAGGAGGCGAGATCTCACCCAAAGTGCACGTTGTGAGGGTGTATAACACTCCCCTGGGTGAGGGGCTCTTCTACAAATGGAACTTTACCCTGGAAGTGAGAACAATGTAAGCTAAAAATTGTACCCTCATATTAATTTGAAAAACTCAAATATGAGAAAAAAGTACCTTATGATCCACCAATCACACTTCTGGGCATATACCCAAAGGTGATAAAATAGCTATCTCAAAAGGATAGAGTTCTATGCTCATTGCATTATGATTTACAATAGCCAAGACATGGAAAAAAACTAAGGGTCAGCTGAATGAATGAATAGACAAAGAAATCTATCTGTCTATACACATATGTACTTGCAAACATACATACTGTATAGTATTTTTTAGCCTCAAAAGAAAATCCTGTCATTTGGAAATGCTAGATGAACTTGGACAATATTATGCTAAACAGAATATACTAAACACAAATAATACATCATCTCACTTACATGGGGAATATTTAAAAGTCAAATTTGTGTAGAGAAAGGTATACAAAGGGGGGAGAAAGGTAGTTACAAGGGGGTCAGAGAGATGGGTTAAATAGGGAGATGAAGCTAAAAGAGAGTAAACTGCAGTTGTAAGATGAGTAAGTTCTGGAGACCTAGGGTAGAAAATAGTGACTGTAGTTAATAATAATGTACTCTACACTTGGAAGCCACAGAGAATAGATCTTAAGTACATGGAGATGTTAGTTGATTATGAAAATTATTTTACAATGTACATATATTGAAACATTAAAACATATCTACAAGGTGGTCATAAAGTTTGTGTGCAATTTAAAAATACTGTGCAATTTAGAAATACTGTGCAATTTTATGGATACCTTGTATATACAATTTTTATTTGCTGATTATATCTTAATAAAGCTGAAAAAGATTACGGATGATTTAAAAACCATCTGAGATTGGCCATTTCCCCATCTCTCTGCTTTTATTTGGTCTATATCCCTCTCATTTTCCATACTTATATGGAACTCGCTTTCTTTTTCTTTCTTTTGTCTATTCTAGTGGCAATTTGGAAGTGGGAAGAAGAAAGGGTAGATTTTAATACTGTGTGTTTAATTTCTATCTTAATCCTCAAATCTTATCTTCTTTTCCCTCCCAGTTTCTAGGCTGAATCCTGGGATTGGGGCCTCTCTGTTTATTTAGTGTAGATTATACTTTCCATTTATTTAAACATTTTAGGTATTAACAAAGGAGGCACATCAGTATTTATTAGAGAGTGCAATCTACAAAACAATACATTTCAGTTTATCTACATTGGTCTTCTTGCTAGCAAATTACAATGGATCCTGCAAAACGTTACCTGTTCTGTAACCATTCCATACAGGAAGACAATCTCTAAGCAAAATATTTGATAATCCTCATTAGAAATAAATATATCAAACATAAATATTTGATAATCCTCATTAGAAATGCAAGTCTGTGGAAGGTTGACTATGTTAGAATTTATAGTCCTTCTTTCCATGTATTGCATCTTAGAATGAAATCTTTCATAGAACTACAGCTCCGAAATTTCAAGTTTTGCTCTTGCAAAAGGTCTGAAGTTTGGGGGATGTATTATAATGCAAATTTGCTGAGCAATGATGAGCCTCGAAAACTTGCTGTCGGAGAAAATTAGAAATAGCTTCACACTACCAAATTAAGAAAGGAATTTGGCAATATATTTTGGTTGCCTGCCTGATGTTTAATATCACTTGAGGGAGTGCCTGCTTTTAATGAAAAATAGATTTGTGGAGGGAAAGACAATTTTTATTTGTTCCTTTCTCAAAAGTAAAGATTCTGGCTAAAGAATCTGGCAACTTTTTCTAGAATATAAAAGCTCTTCTCACAAGTTAACACATTTCATCATTTGAAGAAGAGGACCCTTATTTTATTCCCATCCAACCTATATAAGACTGTATACAGAATAGAGGAACCAAAGGTTATTTTCAAGTGCATTGGAGTAACTAGGAACATATAATGCCTGTAGGTAGAGTGACCTCTAGGTAAATCTCTCTGAGCTTTAATTTCTCATCTATAGTGAAGCTAACATTATCTATGTCATAGGATAATGCTGTAAGGATTAAAGAAGATAATATATGCAAAACACTCAGCACTTTCCCTCTTATAAAGTAGGAGCTCTATGAATGACAGCTTTTCTTATCTTTATTATTACTTGTTAATATTAGTTCTCTTAGTCCATTCTTTTTTTTTAAGTGTCCAAGAAAAGTAATTAAAAGAAACAAGAAAAGTAATTAAAAGAAACAAGTGAAGGGAAAATGTTTAAGAATAATAGAGATTTTAGTTTTAGGCTGATGATAGAGCAGAAAATTCTATTTAGCATTTTCTGTTTCTACATGAAACAAAGCAAAGCAAAACGAAAGGAAAAATAAAAGCTTTGTAGCCTGGCAAAACATGCAGTGATAATGTTAGTATTATAATCAACTCAATAAAAATAAAATAGGATTCCAAATGGAAAGGATACCTCAGTTTTAACTTTAATAACGTATCGGTTTTTTTTTTTTTGCAATGGTGGATCAGTAACATCCTTTCTGTGGAAGATGCCTTTTCCTTGAGCACTTGCCAGTGTAAGGTGCAGGCGAGGGAAAGAGCAGCTTTTGTGAAACCAGCCATTAAATTTGATTTATGCATTCTTCCCATTTTCCCCATTTTTTGGATCAGAGTTGTGGTTTGGATTAAGTTCAGAGGAAGAGGTTTGTTCAGAAGTCGAAGAGTTTATATGATTTCGGAAATTTGTGGGAACCCGTGAGTTTGCTGCAGTCTCTTCTTTGACCCCCACTCCTTCTTTCTGCAGGGAAGTCCAAGTCCTTTCAATATGGCCACCTCAGTCTTGCCAGCCTTTGCTGCTGTGCGTCCCACCATCTTCCCTTACCTGCAACTCAGTGAGTCTCAGCTTCTGTCATGCCTTTGAACCTGTGGTATGCCCTTTTGCAGTCCTTCATTTCTCTGCAGAGAAGACACTTCTACATCCTCCCCACTTTGCCTTGCCTGCTCATCACAAACTTTCAGCTCACAAGTCACTTACAAACCCTCCAGGAAGCTCTCTGTGACCTTCAAGTCAGGGCTAAGTCCTCTCCTCTGTGGGTGCACATTTGTGTTATAAAACATAGTACATTGGGCTGTAGTTGGCTGTTTGTCTCTATGGCTCACTATTCCTGAATGCTCATGATAGTGGAAACCATGTACATTTTTGTGTCTTAATTGCCAAACAGTGCCTGGCATATAAAGAGAACTCAATAAATATTTGCTAGACCAATTCATTTGAACTTTACCTTGAAGAATAAATAGAAATTCGTGCCGACCTATTATAGCACAGCTTTGATTTACCATTTGGCTATTCCTAATCCTTTCTTGCCAAACATGTATCATCTCTTTTTCTGAAATCTGTGTTTTAAGTAAAATGGTAAGAATCTTCATAGCAAAGTAATGGAATTTAAAGTTTATAGCATAATGAGGAGGTAAAACAGCTTAGATTTTAGAGTTAGGCAAATCTGTGTTTAAATCCACCCTTACAGGTGATCCTTAACAATTTATCCATGTAAGACTTACATTCATCATTTATAAAATTAGAATAATGATGTATATGTCAAAAGACTTAAGAACAATTCTCTGAGATATTTGATGTGCAATGGGCTTATTGGACATTATGGACTCTCATAAGGTGTGTTAGTAGGAAGCACTCTAATTTTTTTTCCAGTATTTCTTTTCTTTTTGTTTCACTTTTTGGCTGGGGCTGGATTTGAACCCGCCACCTCCGGCATATGGGGCCAGCACCCTACTCCTTTGAGCCACAGGAGCCTCCCTCATTTCTTTAAAGTTGTATTGACTCCTTTCTTTCCCCTGATTGAGATCTTAAACAGATGACCATAGGTTTTCTGATCTTTCTTAAATGTGAATGTATAGTCTCATCTTCAGGTAGGCGAGAGTCCAGTCCATTTGACTTTCTAAACATTTTCTCATTTAATTATGAGTCTTTTCTCTCTCTGAGCTGAACTTGAGATAACTTAAGCTTAGGAAAACCTCTGGAGAGGAGGTTATGGTGACCTTTTTCAACGTTTTCTTCTCCTCCTCTGTGTCACCATGCTGTCTCTGCTCTTACAGGGCAGAACCCGGGGAAGGGAGGAAGGGGAGGGGTAGAAAGTTCTTTCTTCATAGCATACTTTTTACCTGGTGTTGGTGCCTTTCCAATGAGGTAGAGGATCTTCTGTGTTTCTCAGAGGATCTTGTTTCTGGGGCTTGCCTGTCTGCTGTCCCTGATGGAAGTGATGTTTCCTGGCTGGCTGCTCAGGAGCCCCTCAGCCCATTTCTGTCTTCTCCAAACAACATTCTCAGGTGCAGCCTCACCTCTCTCAGCCTCCATCCTGGACAGGATTTCTTCCAAGTTGACTCACGTCTGGTTGCTTTCTCTGGTGTCTGTATCTCTCCTTGTCTTTGAAACTAGAAATTCTCAAAGTACAAGATAATCTTCATCTCTTTTCAATAAGAAGAGCAGGATATGAAGACTTGGTTTTACACAATAGAGAGAGTAGAAGGAACAACTATTATTTAGTTTTGATACAGGATGTATAATATTGTTTGTTTATATTATGACCTTTAATCACATCTATTCTATCATGCCAAACTGCTCTAAGCAACTTCTTGCCTTTAGCTTTTTTTTTTTGTTTGTTTGTTTCTTTTTTGGTTGGGGAGGAGAGATGTGGGAGAGAGAAAGAAGTTAACAAGTCCGGCGTCCTCCAAACTTCAGAGGACATCTGCCAAGAATTGAGAAACCCAGCTTACCTGGATAGAGTGGAAAAGGGAAGAAATAGCATCTTGCAATGCTCTCACTAAAGAAATGCTTACGTTCTGGAATCTTCTCACCGATTGTCATGTATCCCTAGGTGTTTATGCCCTTAAGGTGACCCAGCATTTGCTGGCCACCTGTTAGATGGTCTGTATCTCTCTTTAGAATATTGGACACTCATCATCCTTTGATTTCAGGTTTGGGGTACCAGCCAAAATTAACACAATGGGGAAAACATCCTAGTTGAGATCCTGTTGCACATGTAAAATTTACATATAATGTAGTTAATTAATAAGTGGTTGTAGTAATTAGCTTGTTATTAAAGCAAAGCAGGTGCATCAGCATCAATTCTCTCATACTGAGTCATTCTCCTGTGAAGAGTGGTGGGAAGATTGAAGAGTTGTATGTTAAATAAAAGGAAGGATGAAAGAGGGCCATGGCTATCTCTGCCGTGATCACCACTTAGTAACACCCCACTCCTGCTAGACAAAGACATAGCAAGAAAGAATTTCCCTGTCCTTAAATATGTTGGGATTTTATATCACATGCTATTTCGATGAAATCTCCTTACATCTTCCCTTTTGCCCATTTCCTTGGAAAATTCCTGTTTATTCTCAAAAATCCAGAAAATGTTTAATTATATTTAAGAACTTTTTTCAATTCATTTACAAGAGTTGGCCTTCGTTTATGCTCAGCACTCCATGAGAGCATTAAGTTGAGATTTAGCAAATTAGTATATATTTTTATATTTATGAGATTTGTAAGAGTGAGAATCATACCTGAGTGCACAAGTGGGAATATGAAAAAAGTGCTTTGGCTGTAATGTAATATTGGTGGAAATGCTATGGCTGGACTGAAATCCACTAGGAGGGATGTTTATTCAATGTCGCTACTGTCTTCTCTTCTATGGAAGTATGTCAGCCTACTGTATATTTTACCCATCTCAACTTTAAAATCCATTCTAGGCAAAGTAGCAGTGCTTTTCCACAAGCAGAGCCAGGATATGAAGACTTTGCTTTCCACACAGTGGATAGATTAGGGGGTGGTATTTTCTGCTCTTGATACAAGATTTGTAATTCAGTTTGTTTATGTTACAACCTTCAATAGGTCGATGGAAATAGTCAACTTAACGTTTATAAAAAATAGGAATGCTATTGTTTATAAAAACACTGGTATTCATTATTTTAGTTCTTACTATAACACTATGAAATAGGGAGAGTCTCATCCTTAGAATGAGAAAATGAAAGCCCAGAGAGTTTAATAACTTGTCAGGCATCACATAAGGAAGAATCACAGATTCATTATTCAAACCAATTCTCACTCCGGGTCCAGTGTTCTTTTATTATACTAAGGCTCAATTTATAAGTTATATAATTAATAATAACAGAAAAATGTACACATAACTTTTACCGGAACAAATCTATTACACAAATCTCTTTGTAGGTACAATTACCAGGTTGCCCATATTCAAGGAAAAAAAAAGATGTTGAAATATTTTTTTAAATTTATACCAGATTTTCCTATTTATATAGTACTTAGTACTTTATGAAAAGTGTTTCAATTTTCTCAACCAAGTCTCACAATAATTCAAACTCTAAGGCTTACTCTTCCTTTATTATTAACTCATAAATATTCTAAAAATAGGCATAAATTCAAGCATTTTTTGACATTCCATAATACAGAAACTTGGTTACAAGGCTTTGGGAAAGTGAAACTATAAATTATAATGCCATTTATAGCTTTGAAACAGGACTACTGTTCTTTCTCCCAGTGGTAAAGTGACTGTTCATCCATTCATTTACTGATTAATTGTGGTTCAATCCCAGTATAAGAATCTAGAGAGGACATGAGAATTAATAAAGTTTATCCTTTACCATCAAGTGTTTGAGATTCAAATATACATGGGAGACATAGATAATACAAGTATTTAGTAGGATAGAATAAAAGACTAAAATATTTTTAAAAGTTCAATGGAGAGAGACAATATTACCTTGGGAAATTAAGGAGGATGTTTATATGGGATCTCAAATACTATAGACAAGTAAAAAAGGAAATGGAAAGATCTTCTAGTGTCAATGAATAACAAGATCAAAGACAAAAATAGAAAAGCATGGGCTGAGTTTTGAAAATAATGGCTTGGATTATAGAATGTCTGACAAGGAGGCAGAAAGGGTCTGGAAGGGTATTTGAGGCCAGACAGTGAATGGCCTTGACTTTCAAGCTAGAAGGTGGATTTCATTCAGGGCACAATGAGGAGCTCGGAAAGGGTTTTGATGGACACAACCTTTCTCCTGAAGGACAGTATGGATGGTTTGGAGCTACGTTCTATAAACTGTTTGACATTTGAAAAGCAGAGGAAGCATCAGTTAGAGTGACAATAATTGTATGTTTGATAATCTCATTCTTCTTAAAAATGCTTCAGTGGTTCCTGCTGTCTGCATTGGAAATTAAAACATTTTGACATGCACAAGGGGATACCACGTTCTTTCTCTTTTCTGCCTTTCCACGTCCCTTCACTTATTGCAACATGAGATGATCTCTCACTGGAAATACCTTCAGATGCACCTTTTCCTCTGCCAGGAAAATGCTTCCTCTGCTGTCTTATCTGACTAACTTCAAGAATATGTGTAAACTTTATTGCTTCAGGGAGATCTTGTTTTCCCTCCATAAAACAATAAAATCTCGATGTTGTGCTTCCCCATAGTACCATGAACTTCTCCTGCTCTGATGCTTATCATGTTTTATTGTACTTCGTTGTTTAATTGTGTATCTTCCCAGTTAGACTACACACTGTGTGGGAGCAGGAACAGCGTCTGCCTGGGTGAATAATGCATCCCCAGTGCAGTACCTGGATTGTGGAGGTTGGTCTCAAAATAAACGCATATCTGCAGACAAGGTCGGACAACTAAGTTCACAAACTCATCCCAGGAAAAGGGCTACATACCTCATTGCTGAATATCACTGTGGTCACCTTTGGGACTGTCCTTGGGAAGCTGTGCACTGATGACAGCACCTTGCTCACCCTTCAGAGCAATTTTGGGACTCTCTTTCTGGAATGACCATCAGAACTGTCATCATATGAGGTCTGACAATGAAGTTCGCAAACTTGCCCTTGTGTATGTATGTTGGCAATGCTGTACAAATGACGTGATAAGTTTTCATGACCTCACAGCTGTGTTTGGGCCACTGTGTGGCAGTGTTCATTATTGTTGTTGCATGTTTTTGTGTACTGTGCAATGGCTATTCCAGAAAGAGTTCCAAAATTTCTCTGAAGGGTGGGCTATACACTAGTGCTGGTGTATAGCTTCCCAAGAGGAGTACTTCAAAGGTGTCTGTAGTGGTAGTCAGCAATGAGATATGTAGCATTTTTTTCTAGAATGAGTTCACAAAATTGTCTGACCTTGTATATGTCTGTTCCACATGTAGAAAAATCCTAGAGTAGCAGCAAAGATGTGTATGCTCTTTCATAATTAAGAATTAATATATTAATAGCAAGTAAATAGTTTAATAAGTTTCTGGTATGTCTTTCTTTTTATAGATTAGAATGAGCAAGAGTTTTGGTGAGGTAACTAAAAGTATAAATGTTTCTATGATGCTAACTGTTCATACTTTGCTTTTGAGAACTGTTATTTTTCTGGGCATTGGAGGATGGGAAAAGTTCTCCCCTTGGCATGTAATTTACATGTATGTGTCTCCTCTGTCATTGTCATCATCATCGTCATCATCACAGCTCTCATGGGAATTTGCAATATGCTAGCCTCTGTGCTACGAGTTGTATCCAATTTATTTCCCTGAAGCTAAGCGGTAGTATAAGGTGTTCCCTATTATATATAATGTTGTAGAAGAAAAGTCAAATTAGATAGATTAAATAGCTTGCTTAAGGTTATTGAAAAAAGTTGACCTCATAGAAGTAGGAAGTAGAATAGTGGTTACTGGAGGCTGGGAAGGTAATTGGGAAGAAGAGAATGGGGAGCAAGAGGTTGGAAGTTGGTTAAAAGATATAAAATTATGGGATAAAGTTCTGTTATATAGCACTGTAGAGTGACTATACTTAACAATAATCTACATATTTTCAAATAGAAGAGTAGATTTTTAATTTTCTCAATACAAAAAAAATGGTAACATGTTGGAGATGGATATTAATAATTACCCTAGATTATAATTACCCTAATTTGATCATTACCCATTGTATATATGTATCAAATTATCATTCTGGGCCCCCCAAATATGCATAATTATGTGTCAAAATAATGATAAAAGCAAGAAAAGATTACACAACTAATGAGTAACAAAGCTGGAATTGAGCAGCAGATCTCCATAATTTCTTTTTTATTTTATTTTATTTTTTAATTTTTAGATGTCTGTGATTTCTAAAATTGTTCTTAAACACTGAGCCATGGCCTTTCCTCCATGTAGTCATTTCTAAGCTCAGCTCCACAAGTTTAGCTTACTCAATATTTCCAGGTAAGAAACCATAGGTCTGAAGTTTGGGTTCTTGTCCAAGGTCCATCTGTAATCAGCAGATACACAAGTTCATAGACAAGCTTGTTTTCTAAAGCTGTGCTTCAGTGTCCTAGTGGTTTCCTTCCTCACCCCTATTGTGTCTTAGGCCTTCGCTTCCCCTCCCTTCCTACCTGGTCCCAAATCCAGCCTCTCTTCTTACTGGCTTCAGGCGTCAGTTATCAGGAGTGGACCTCGGATCAGTGAAACCAAATAAGGGTATGAAGAAAAGTGACCCTTCTTGGTGTGAGGTCAGGATCAATGCATTAAAACTCTGTAATCTGTTTCTTTTCTCCTTTTTCACTTTTATAGGAACAATGTGAAACAGGTATGAGGAGAAATGTAAGTTCATGGACAACTGGATCTGAACATCTCAGGGACTAGGGAGGCACTGAGAGGGAGAACTTAACTTTGTAAGAAAATGGGGATAGAGCCTGCCAGGGACAGGGAAGAACCGTAGTCCTCAAATGGGGAAGGGTTGAATGGGTCGGAACTTGTAATGGGGGCTAAGAGCAAAGTCCGGTGAAATGAACTGGAGCCTACAGCGATTGCAAACAGAACAGTGGGTAAGTTGAGGGAACGGTGAAGGGAAAAATCAGACAAAAGTTCTCTATTGGTTGAAATGAACAGAATCTCTCTAACTCCCAGTATAAGAAGAAAAAGAGCTTATGTTAGGTACTAGGGACTGTGGCAAGGAAGTTTATGTACATTAAATTCACTGGAGCCAACTATAGGTAACGTTATCACCCCCTGTTTTTCAGAAGAGAAAAAGCATAATTTGCAGCATGATATTTGAGTTCAGCCATCAAGCGCTATGATAAAATGAGAAAAGATGGTGAAACAGCCATTTTTTAATACTGTGAGCATGTTAGATATAAGCACTCTTCCTATCTTTTTAAGGATTTCTTTAGTAGCCAGTATTCTTAGAACCAAATAAAAAAAAAAAATCTATCCTGGCCACCATCTGATGCCTGGAAGTAGTTTTTCCTCTCTGCCACGCCAGGGAACATTTTTGCTTTGTGAGTTGTTGTGGCACTAGCTAGCCTCAACCCTGGGAACAAACACTTGACATGTGTGGGCCCTGGGAGGATGCCCATCTCCTTAAATGCTGGGTTCAGTAAGAGCCAGTATGTGAACTCAATGATGGGGTCATGTGATTGACCACTGTTAAGATTGACATAGGCTGGGGATGAATTAAAAAAATTCAGAGCTTGATCTATTCTCCATTCACCCTGAATATTGAAGAATGAGTCTGGGTTGTCCTGAGAATAAATATGTGTGAGCAAAGTTATTGGTTAGTTTATGGCCAATGTCTATGTGGCCTTATCCCTTCTAGAACTGTCAGAAATTGCATAGCAGAATCTCAACCTTTGGAGGACATAGATTACAGCAATCTGAAGGTTTTCCTGCCATTTACCTGCTTCTTTCTAGTCACACATACTATCAGGGGATTGAGTGTCACAGATGTCAACTTCTTTTTTTAGGTAGTTTGCTTCTAGTTCTAGTATCCCCAACACCCCTGCTTCGTTTCCCCAACCCCGTGGGAGGAGCTGATTCCTCGTATGAAGTTATTATCTCTTTTGTAGTTTCCATTGTTGTAACAAGACAGACAAGTTATATTACATTTAGTTTCTAACTACTTATATGTTTAAAACTGCATGTACCTCTTGAATGAAGAGATTGAAGGAACTAACTTTAAAAAATTTTTAGTTCTTATAGATGTTAGTGCTTGTATATATCTATGAGATATGTGTGATATTGTGAGAGAGGCACATAACGTGGAATGATCAGATCAGGATCATTGGGGTATCCATTATCTGAAACATTTATCTTTTCTTTGTGTTGGGAACATTCCACTTTCACTCTTATCATTGTTTTGAAATATGCAATAAATGATTAACTCCAGTCACTCTATCTGGGCCACAGAGACCAAGATCTTATTTATTCTGTCTCACTGTATTTTTGTACCCATTCACCCTCCTCTCTTTATATCTCCCTTCCCACTATCCCTCTGAGCCCTTGATAACTATTATTCTATGGTTTCATGAGTTCAATTTTTTTTTAGCTCCCATATGTAAGTGAGAACTTGAGAGGTTTGTTTTTCTGTGCCTAATATATTTCACTGAACATAATGAAGGAACTCAACCTTTTTGCCCATAAATTCTCTCCAGTCTAAGGGAACCATGGCTTCACATGTATTCTTTATACATTTACCTGTTTTTCTACCTGTATACATTTTACTGATTTTCTCAAACATATAACAAATTACTTAATGTTAGCCACTGTCTTTAACATAGCAATATATTAAATATCCTTTGAAGTCAGGTCCGTGGTACTTGTCTGTATGTCTGTACTTAGACGTCCAGAAGCAGTACCACAGTGACAAATTATAGTACAGATGGTTTACAATCAATTACTTTGTTTTTTCAGTAACTTATCCGCAAGAAGGAAGGTTCTAATACTGAACTTCAATCTCATTGCATGTCAGATCCTAATCAGAGGCTATGTATGGTTCAAGTTGGGCTGGCCAAAGGTCTGTGGAAAAGTTAATAAGGATCCTTTGGGAAGAAAAAGTGTTGTCTTTCACGGTTTGATTGGACAAGTATGGAGCAAAGTAGAGTTTTGTTTTTGTTTTATTTTTTTTTTTGAGACAGAGCTACTTGAAGCAGATTGAAGATTACCTCTTCCAACTCACATGGACATCCCAAATGAGGCAGTAATCAGCTGCAGAGGTACAACTCTGCCTTATTCTTACTGCTTTATTCTCTTTCTCCTTGAATTACTTAAGAATAATTTCAAACTTGTAAAAAAACTAGGTTTTATTCATTGTGGCTTCCTTATGTACTATTTTAAACAGTATTATTGAATTATATTTGATACCCAGTAAACAGCATATATTGAAATTTGGTAAATTTCAATAGATGGTACCCATCATAATAGTTAAAATACACAATTCCACGCACTCCTAGAGTTTTCCAATATTCTTTTGTAGTCTGACTTGTTCAACACCCACATCCCTAATCACTGATCTGTCATTTTATATTAATTTACATTTTCCAGAATTTACATAAATGGAACCATACGTTATGGAAGACTTTTATGGAAGAAGAGGATCTGGCTTCTTTCACTTAGCATATTTGTTTTGAGAATCATTCATGGTATTGTATCTATCAGTTTATTGTTTTTAAAAAATTACAAGTAGTTGTTTATTGTATAAATATTCCACAATTTATTAGTTCACTTATTGGTTATCATTAGGGTTGTTTACTGCTTCTAATTTTTAACAAAGCCTCCCAAACGAAATCTTTCCTGGGCATTTATGCATGAATAAGTCTTTGTGCAGAAATAGACATTAATTTCTCTAGAACTGGGAATGCTATTTCACAGGGTAGTTGTACGTTTAAGGTTGTAAGGGTCTACCAAATTAATTTACAAAATGATTTACTATTTTATATTATCACTTGCAGTGGCAGAATTCCATTAGCTCCACATCCTCTTATTTGTTATGTTCAGTCTTTTCATTTTAGTGAATGTTTTATGGTATCAGATTGTGGTTTTAATTTGCACTTCACTGATAATTAATGATGTTGAACATCATTTTATGTGTTTACTTCTTGCTATCCATAAATCTTCCTCAGTGTAGAATCTGTTCAAATATTTTGTCTGGTTTATTTATTTTTTTTTTCTGTTGGCATGTGTGGCTTCTTACTATTGACTTGTATGAGTTCTTTTATATATTCTGGATTTTAATTCTTCATCAGTTACATATTTGCCAATATTTTCTCCTAGTCTGTGGCTTGGGAGAGAATATTTAATTGTTTAAAAATGGGTACTAAAGAGAAATTTTGTTTTCTTTTGTTTAACAAAAAAACAAAATAACTTCTGATTTAAAGTTGGCTTTTCGAAATGTAGGAGGAGCCAAGATGGCGGTCTGTAGCCAGCTTTCTGCAGACACTCCTGTCCAGAAGGAGAGTTAAAGGACAGAAATTTAGCAAGAAAGCCAACGGTTTGGAATTGAGTCAAGAGACAAGGTCGAGGAACGCACATCAACCCTATTGGAGCGACCTGCGACCCCAAGGATACAAATAAAAGGTACAGAGCACATCACCAGGCGGACGGGAGTCCCCTCCCCCAAGAGAACAGCTCGCAGTATATGCCATACCTCCATACAAACAA
>CAUYON010049050.1:0-15643 GCA_963573935.1 Arctocebus calabarensis
TTCATTCTGTAGTTTTTAAACCAACTCTGGATTTTAGATTCTGGAACACCAATGTCTTTGGCCAGTTGTTCCCTGGCAACTTTGTCAGGGTGGGAGTCACAGCTAAACCATGCTAGGAGGGTATCCTTTTGATTCTGGTTATAAAAAACCCGGTCTCCATGGGTTTCTGTCTGTAGCATGCCACTTGAAGGGCTGTTGGAATTCATCTTGGGAAGAGGAGATGGGAGAGACCCAGATCTCTTAAAACACCACAAAACGCAGTACCCAATGGTTCTGCACACTATGTACAGAGCAGATGCAGATTTACTCAGGATGAATGACACTGAAATGAACAGTGTGTAATAAATAGTGCATGCGTTAAATTTAATTTTACCATTCAGCTGGAATTATTTCTCTCATTTTTTCTTGCAAAAGGCATGTGTTGGAATCCATATAACTCAAATGTGGATATGGTGAAAATCCAAAGTTGTTGGATCACAGCAGGGCCAATCAGCCCAGGGCAGTTCTGGGCAGCCTTGGCCTTGGCAGGTGCTAAGTGTCACATTAGCAGCAATGACTTAATTGTCCAACCTGCCAAGTCCCCAGTTACAGCCACTGTGAGCTACAGGGCCTCTGTGTGCCAGGCCTGCTCTGAGAGCTTCCGACCAGGACTCACTAGCCCCCTCACCCTGCGGGAGGTGGGCTGCTGCTGGCTTCTCTTTGTAGAGGAGGAAACAGAGATGCCCGGAAAGCTGCCCAAGGAAACACGGGAGAAAAGGGAGCAGGTTCAAATTCCTTCTCTGAACTGACCTCAGGGTTACCCATCCACAGCTTCTCCAAGTAGCCTCAGTTATGGATAAATACATGAAGGCTTTAGTGAGTGATGAATGAATGAACACAGGTGAGTCACTGCCCCCAACAAATGTCATTTGAGCCCAGCTCTGCCTCAGGCCTCTAGAAAAATTCCCTCTAATTGGCCAAGGATCCACAACACCCACAGAAGCCACCAGGACATCCCCTTTACATTCAGAATGACTGACTTTCCCCAAGTCACAAAAAATGAACTTTTTGTTATGGTAACTGCCTGGTTTCCTTTTCAGATTGCATTGATGTTTCAAAATTCTGCTTTTCTTTTTTTTCAATTTCAGAATATTATAGGGGTACATACATGTGGTTACATATCTGCTTTTGTATACAAGTGTGCCCTTCACCCAGCTTTTTAACACAAACCAGTGCTCGAGGCATCATGGCAAGGCTGGACTCTCCCTGCAAAGGTAATTTAGCAAAAAGAGGACATCCCCCCAGACCCCCCCAGACTGTGGAGAATGAAAGAGGAAAGTGTCCCACATCCACAGCCCTGGGGCTCAGAGAGGATCTCAGTGCCTCCCAGGGGCCTGGTCCTAATCTGATTTGAGAGCTGGAAGCCTAAGAACTTGGGAAGAAGAAAATGCCAGGAATTTAACAACCAAAGCCTCTAGCATGGCTCAGAGCCCACATGAAGGAAAAGGGAATGTGGGCTTCCTCCTCATCAAAAATTCAAGTTCACATTGTATGTTCTCTAATAATTCATCATATAAGTTGGGTATCTTAGGTCAAAAATGTGTCCTTAACATTCAGACAAAGATGACAAATGGCTATGAAAACAGGAAAGGCTGCTCCTTGCACCCTGACAAGGCACCTCTGGGAGCCAAGGTGCATGGGTAACAGCAATCAGTTCATCAGGCTGTCAGCTCCCTCGGGGGAGGAAGCAATGCTCCTTATGCTGGTTGTAAAAATAAATCCAAGCGAACAAGCACAGCAGGAATAAATGATCATCTGCTAATGGTCAGGAACTAAATCATCAATAGTTCCAACCCAATCCCAACCCCAGGAATAAATTGGGTTTACAGTTAAACAAATCAAAAATGAACAAATACAATGTCTCAGTGTTGCTGCCTTTCTCCTGGTCAACTTTATCTGGGTGTGGGACCGGCTGGGGAATCAGATCGTGACTTCAGACACTGAAGGCAGAAAATTCTGGGCATTTCTGGGGTCTACAGGATGCTGGCCAAGTCTGTCTTCTGCCTCCCATCTGGAGCTGAGACCCACTGAAGGGCTGGGGAGGACCTGCCCAGAGAGAGTCCCAGTAGGAATAGGAGGCTCTCAGGAGGTCCCCACCAACCTGTTCTGCTCCCTGCAGGGGTAGCTACCCCACCCCACCCACCTGGCACCTGCCCAGGGCCCTGCCTCTCGCCTCCCCCAGTCTCCTCCCAGAACCCCCAGTCAGGGCTGCCCAGAGACACAGAATGTCGGGGAGGAGAGGGAAGAAGCCCCTCAGCACTGACATCCAGGCAAATGCAGTTCTCTCCTTGTTTCGGGGGCTGCTCCAGTTTGGAGCCTTCACAGACTTGGGATTCCCTGCCTGCCACGCACAGTGGCTGAGACTAAATGAAAAGCCATTCATTTCCTCCTGTGGGAGAATTGTTCTCTAATTTTATTTCTGCAGCATGGCCTCTGCTTGAAATATAAGCCTCATTAGATCCCAGAGTCCTGCATTCCAAAGCACGAGGATGTGAACAGCGATTCCTGCCCTTTTGTCCCCTTTGCCTCTCATAATTCAGCAATAAATGGGTCATTGATGGCAGCGGGTGAATACTTAGTGTGTCTCAGGGGCCAAACATTTGTCAAGGGGCCCTTGACCCTGGGCCCTGTCATGGGCCAAGAAGCCTATGACAGGAGAGACCCCTGCTTCAAAGCAAGTAAGCTGGGGGTCCCAATGTCAAGAAAGATGGAGTCTTGCTGGGGAGAGGATGTGGGGGGACAACAGCTCAGGGGCTCATCTGAGGAGAAGTTCTGGAGAGAGGATTTCAACCCAGAATGAGTGGGCATCGAGGTGCTGCTGGAGGGTTTGGTGGAAGCATCATTTCTAAAATACCAGCTCCCTCAATGAGACAGGAGGGGCTGTGGTGATGTAGCCTCAGAACCCGACTCTCTGCAGCACTCATGTCCATGTCCCGAATTTTCCCAGGCCCAGAAGACTGAAGCTGGGGTGGGAAAGTTATCAGCTAGGATACCACATGTCAGGGATAGAACCAAATCCAAACTGGTTTAAGAACAAAAGGGGATTTATTGGCTTACTTAACTAAGAGGTGCAAAAGTGGCTGCCTTTAGGTGTGGCTGGATCCAGGCACTCAGAGATGAGTCTGAGCTCTGTGTCCCTGAGTTCTGCTTTCCTTCCTGCTGGTTCCACAGATGGGCAGGCCCCCTGTCTTTTCATTTGCATCTTGGGGGGGGGGGGTCCATAAAGGCAAAGGAAAGGGCTGGAACTGCAGAGGGGATGACAGTGTGGGCAGGAACAGCAGTGTCCATCATGGACCGGAGAATGGAGTTTTTCCTGATATGCAAAAGGCAGAGTGAAGGGTGCAGGGTGCTGTGGCACAGACCAAATAAATCATTATCGTCTGGTCTGGCCGGCCTGGGGTGGAGGGTCCCTCCTCAGCCCTGTGGCAGAGTCCACTCACTCAGTGCCCAGCTGGACCTATTCCCAGGGTTCTTCTGCATGAAGGGCAGCCCTGGGCACAGTTTCTCCCTTGGTTAGTCAGTGAGGAGGGCTGGAGCTGACTTTACCCCGCCCTCTGCTGCCTTGTGGAGCACCCCCCGGAGCCCACTCTGAAACAAAGGGGGTGGTGGGGCTCCCCGTGGGAACACTGTGCAGCCGTTAGGACAGATGTCCAGGGAGCCTCTTTATTGCCCTGAAAAAACACTTAAGCAAAATCTCATCATGAGAAAGTCAGGTTTAAGAATAACCCAGACAGTGTGATTACATTTTTAGTTTAAAAAGAAAGACAATCACTTGTCTCTATTTGCACAGCGCTCAGCAGAGAGTTGGTGCCATGGGGACATTTTTCTTTCTGCTTCTCTTGTTTTCTCTAAATTTCCTTCAATGAGCATGGATTGTGTCTAGAATGAAAACTTGGCACAAAAGTTAACAGAGCAGGCCATGTCCCTTGGACACTGCTAGGTGGGGTTAGGCGCTGGCCGGGTGGCTTGTGGCCTAGGAGAGAGGCAGGACGTGGAGGCCTGAGGGACTGAGGGGCCTTTCAGAGCAAGATACCCCAGATAGGAACTGAACTGACCGGGTACCTCCTTGAGCCAGGGAGAAATCAGGCTCTTGGGATACCCAGGAAATTCGGCAGCAGGAATGCTCTGCAGGGAAGGCAGGAAACTTGCAATGGTTGATTTACCATGCCCTGACTTGTCAGAACCCCCACAGTGGGAGGCCAGGTTCCAGAGACCCCACACCCGCTGCTAATACCATTTCCTCTCTGGAGACAGCTTTTAAAGAGCATAGAATCATGTGTCCTACTTGAAGGCAGAGTTGTGATAGCACAAGGAGTCTTCACACACATTCACACATACACACGCAATCATTTCTAAACCTTTGGGGAAAATCCCACCCTTTGTCTCTGAACAACACCAGAGTATTTTATAATCCTTTATAGTTTGTGACTTTGAAACACTCAAATTACCAGTTTGTAGAGTGTATTTCAAGTCTGCTTTTTGTTTAATTTCTTGGCTTTTATAACTTGAAGCTGCTGTCCAGTCCTCCAAGCTTCTTTACCACTTGAAAATTTTTAAGTGCTCAGTCTTCTGACAGCCTCTCTTGTCATGCATCCAGAAATTACCTTCTCTGCGTGTTCTGTAGGATTGTGTGAGGTTCACCACTATGAATGTTAGTTCAAATTATGGAACAGGGCCTCTCTATTAGATGATTTCAGGTTCTAAGCATGTAATTATGGTGTGTTTACTAATGACCTAATCAAGAGAGATGATTATTCATTAAAATATATTTTTCTCCACTATGAAGAAGCTGCTTGTGGACAATGACAAACATCCTGGGCTGGTTGTAAGAGTGGCTGAGACCATCCTGCACAGGCACATGGGGATTCTCCGAGGCAAAGGGTTTCCCTAAATACTGGACACGCTGCTTAGTCCTGGGGTGAGACAGTTTTAGAGTTAATACCACAAGTATGGCCCTTCCCCTTAGTAATGTTAGGACCAAACAATTCCTTTTTAAGCTCATTGTTTGAATTATCAGGTTGAGATCCTACGTAATCTTCTTCTGTCTGAAGACTTACAATTAAGTTTCAACGACGTTGACCTGACCGTAGCACATGCTGCCCGGAAATCCATAGGGGGACACAGAATGTGTTAGTTCCTCTGCACAGGGACACCTCAGGCCTGACACACCAACAAGGACCTTCCTTGCTTTCTATAGGTTCCTGCTTTACCCCAAATCCAAACCCAAGCAGAAACACACCCCCACATTCCCATCCTTGCCCACGGTGACAAAACCCAAATTCTACCCAAGTTTGAAATGCTCCCCTCCAGTTATCCTTCTCCATCTCTGTCACATCTTTGGAGAGGGAGGTTTCGATTGAATCCAACACCTCGGACAGCATCTGCCTGCAGGGTGTGAGCACCTCTGCACTCCTCCCACCACGGGGTGGGGAGGGGGGCTTCTGTTCTGAGAGGCTATCAGCAGCCCTGCCTGGGACTCCCAACAATTTCAGATGGAAATGAAATCTTAGGTAAATCAGAGCGTGATGGTAGATTTATACCATTTTTCTCATTTTTTTAACTGGGTGAAAATGTAATTACACTCTTTGCAAGAAATCTTAGCCATCTCAACAGCCATTGGGCCACCTACAGTCTAGCGGTCATGCATTTCAGAAAGGACCCAGCGTGGAAGCCAAGTTCCCTCTCAAGGGGACGCCTTTGTCTTCACAGAACTGCAGGGCCCAGAACCTGCAACCACTTGTACTCCAATACCAGCTTGAAAGTGACCGAGGCAGGAGGAGGTGACAGGACAAGGGAGGGGACAGGGATGTACCCAGGACAGCTTGTCCTGACAATCCCCTTAGCAACAGGCATGCAGGCACAGAGAGGACAGGTTTCTACGGAGAAATGCAAATGGTTTATTTAATTAATGATGAGAAGGAGCTTCCCCCAGCCTTGCCTGAACCTGACTTCCTCTTTTAATGATGAAGACAGATCATTTGGTTAGATTTCATGACCTCTGCCTGTCTTCCGTATTAAATTCCACAAAGGTGTCCCTTTCTGGGACCCTGCCATGTCGCCTGTGGTTCGGGGACATCCCTGCTCTGCCTGTGGGGTTTCTGCTCCCAGCAGAAGGCCCCACCCTGCTTCCCCCATGAGATGAATTGAGGAGTCAGACAGCAGTGTAATTCACCAAGGAGGAAATTATTATTAAAAAGGGAATTAACTTATTCTGGTGCCAAACATACACCGTAAATCCTCTGGGGCTCGCTCACTCTCAGATTGCTTTTCTCCTGGTGTTCTTTCTCCTGGGGTGAGTAAATGAGGCAGACGAAGGTGTGTGTGCAAAGTGTTTTCACAGTCTGAGCTCTGCTCTTCACCTTCAATGCTTTTCTGACTGACTTCTCCCTGGTCTTTGCCAGGCCAGGGAATGCTGATATCCTCACTTTCCACAAGTGGGGAACAATCAAGGGCCATTCTCACTAGGAGCCCTGCCAGGGAGGGAGCTGCCCGCCAGGAAACCAAGCCAAGCTCTAAAAGCTCCCCATGTGTTTAATTGCCTGAGTAACGTATATTCATTACTCATAAAGGCAGAGAAGAAAAGAGAGGTCAGAAAATACTGACAGACAAAAGAGAGGAAAACATTCATAAGACCTTATAAACTTTTATCACCAGAGACAAACCACCGTGAACAGTCAGGATTGAATCTTTACTATGTTTTATACTTTCTCTTTAAAAAGGCACACATAGGATGCACGTCACGCATGTATGTAACCTTGTCTACACCTAAATGGGGCCATGTTGCGAATATTCTGTCACCTACCAATTTCGCCTAATAGACCGTGGGCACCATTGTTTATAAGGAACACAGATCCACGTGGCAGTCTCATTTCTGCAGAGGCTCCACCGACGCTGCCCTACGGTTATGGACAGGTTTGGGTTCCGTAGGTTTTCCTAATGCTTTGGTGTCTTGCACTGGGATGTAACCAGTGGCCCTGGAGTGGGCACTGAACCTGGTGATCCCATAACCACCCCCCAGGCAGCCCCTACTCCCATCATCAGGCTGAGAGGGACGCTAGAAAGTTCCCCAGACATCCCCCCACCCCCCGCCCCAGGCCATAAGTCTCCTGCCACCACTGGCTGGGTTTAGGAACAAGGCCAGAGGATACCCCCAAGGTGTCTTCCTACCGCAGGATGAGGCCCTGCTGTCCCGCATCCCACACTAATCTATTTGATCACCTATTACCATAAAATATAACAGATTATTATAAAAAGTCAAAATGTATCAAAACTTGTGAATGCAACACAGGCCAGATAGTACGTGACAGTGTTTGCAGTAGAGAGAAAAGTAAACAAATGAAAAGGTGTGGTGTTGAATAATAACTGCAGAAAATTAACCACAGCGCTTACTGTAGGACCACAATGACTTCACAGCCTCCTGCTGCTGCTGTTGCAGTGAGCTCAGGTGTCAGAGTATTTGGTTAAAACACCGTGCAGCGCTGATCATCTCTAGGCAGGCAGTTTACCTCTATGGTAAACTACATTTTGCAGTAAAAAATAACATCTCCTGATTCTCATGTATTTTTCCATCGTATTTAATGCAAAACCATAAAAGCCATACAAAGTATCACTGCTGATATGAAAAGTGCTCCCAAGCAGGAATAGAAAAGTCATGACACAAGAAAAGATTGAATTGCTTATATGAGCCACATAGATCGCAGTCCGCAGCTGCAGTTTCCCACCATTTCAGCATACACAAATCCAGCTTAAGGAGCATTGTACCAAAAAAAAAAAAAAAAATTCAGGAAACCGGGTAGCGCCTATAGCTCAAAGGAGTAGGGCGCCAGCCCCATATGCCGGAGGTGGAGGATTCAAACCCAGCCCTGGCCAAAAACTGAAAAAAAAAAAAAAAATTCAGGAAACCACCATTGCAGCTATGCCAGCAGATGAGAAAACCTTGCAGATGTTGCAAAATGCCTTTTTTATCTCATATTGAAAATGCAGCCTTTCTGTGGGTTCAGACTTGCTATATGGAACATTTACACACTCTAACGTGATTTGAAAAATAGTGAAGTCAATATATGACAACTTAAGCAGAAGGAATGTTAGGGTTCAGATCAGGGTAAATGTCTAAAGACTAAAGCAGGAGTACTTAATATAGCAAGGGAGGGTTTGATAATTTTAGAAAGAAGTTTGGTTTTAAAAGTGTCAAGATAACAGGAGAAGCAGCTTCTGCTGACTGGGAGACAGCAGACAATTTCCCAGATGCTGTGCGGAAACTCTTTGAGAAGTGATATATGCTTGACAGATTGTTCGTGCAGGCAAAAGTGCCCTATTCTGGGAAAAAAAAAGCCACAAAGAACATTTACCAGTAAGGAAGAAAAGTGAGCACCAGGCTATAAGGCAGGAAGGGACAGGCTAACTCTACTGCTTTGTGTAGATGCGGTCAGGTTTGTGGTCAGGGCTGCCCTTAACTGTAAGGCCACTAACCCCTGCTAAGCACCAGCTGCCAGTCCTCTGGTTGTACAGGAAGATCTGGACAACCAGAATACTCTGGACTGGTCCCATCAGTGTTTTGTCCCTGAAATCATGAAGAGGCTACCTTTTAAAGTTCTTTTGCACAATACAACAAGAAGACATTTTAATTTAAAATATTTATGCACTGGCTCAGTGCCTGTAGCTCAGCAGCTAGGGCACCAGCCACATACACTGGAGCTGGCAGGTTAAAACCAAACAACAATAACAACTACAATCAAAAAATAGCCAAGCATTGCGGTGGGCACCTGTAGTTCCAGCTACTTCAGAGGCTGAGGCAAGAGAATCACTTAAGCCCAAGAGTTTGAGGTTGCTGTAAGCTGTGATGCCACAGCACTCTACCAAGGGGTACATAGTGAGACTCTGTCTCAAAATAAATAAATAAATATAAATAAATAAATAAATAAAATATTTATGCATTCAACTTAAATGTTCCCAGATTTATGAAACAGACCTTGATGGATCTGAATAATATCATATCCTATAACACCATAATTATCAGGGGCTTTAACACCCCTCTGAAAGAACTGGACACATCCTCTAAACCAGTGGTTCTCAACCTTCCTAATGCCGCAAGCCTTTAATACAGTTCCTGTGGATAGCAACCCACAGGTTGAGAACTGCTGCTGTAAACAGAAACTAAACGAAGATACAAAGGATTTAAATGTGACTCTAGAACAAATGGGATTAATAGACATATACACCATCCCAAAGCTATTTTAATAGACATATACACCATCCCAAAGCTAAGGACTATATGTTTTTCTCATCAGCCCAAGTTACATATTCCAAAATTGACCATATCCTGGGAAACAAATCAAACCTCAGCAAAATTAAAAGAATAGAAATTGGGCAGCACCTGTGGCTCAAAGGAGTAAGGCGCCAGCCCCATATGCTGGAGGTGGTGGGTTCAAACCCAGCCCCAGCCAAAAACTGCAAAAAAAAAAAAAAAGAATAGAAATTATACCTTATATCTTCTCAGACCACAAAGCAATAAAGGTGGAACTTAACACCAACAAAAACATACATCTCCACACAGACTCTGAAATTAAACAAACTTATTCTAAATGATAGTTAGGTTTAGGAATAGATAAAAGAGGAAATTGTTAAATTACTCAAACACAACAACAACAAAAACACAAGTCCCACCAAAATCTGTGGGATACAGCAAATGTAGTCTTAAGAGGGAAATACATTGCATTAGATGCCTACATTGGAAAACAGAAAGACTGCACATCAACAAATTCATGAACCATCTAATGGAATTAGAAAAAGAAGAACAATCTAGTCCCAAACCCAGCAGAAGAAAGGAAATAACCAAAATTAAATCAAAGATTAATGAAATTGAAAACAAAAGAATCATTCAGAAAATGAACAAAACAAAAAGTTGGTTTTTGAAAAAATAAATTAAATTTATAAACCCTTGGCCAGATTAATTAGAAATAGAAAAGTAAAATCTCTAATAACCTCAATCAGAAACCTCAATAAAGGGGAAATAACAACAGAGGCCACAGAGATCTAAGAGATCATCTCTGAGTACTACAAGAAACTCTATGCCCAGAAATTTGAAAATGTGGAGGAAATGGATCAATACCTGGAATCACACCCTCTCCCTAGACTTAATCAAGGAGAAATAGATTTCTTGAACAGACCAATTTCAAAAACTAAGATTGAAGACAATAAAAAAAATCTCCCAACAAAATAATGCCCTGGTCCAAATTGCTTCACACCAGAAATCTATCAAACCTTCAAAGAAAAGTTTATATTACTACTACAGAAATTATTCCAAAAAATTGAGAAGGAAGGAATCTTCCCCAACATGTTTTACAATGCAAACATCATCCTGATACCAAAATCAAGAAGATACCCAACTAAAAAGGAGACTTTCAGACCAATTTCACTAAGGAATATAGATGCAAAAATTCTCAATAAAATCCTAGCCAATAGATTACAGCTACACATTAAAAAAAATCATTTGACTCAGCACCTGTTGCTCAGTGGTTAGGGCACTAGCCACATGCATCGTGGCTGGTGGGTTCTAACCTGGCCCAGGCCTGCTAAACAACAAGAACAAAAACAAAAACAACAAAATAGCCAGGCATTGTGGCAGGCACCTGTAGTCCCAGCTACTAGGGAAGCTGAGGAAAGAGAATTGCTTGAGCCCAAGAGTTTGAGGCTACTGTGAGCTGTGATGCCACAGCACTCTACCAAGGGTGACATAATGAGACTCTGTCTCAAGAAAAGAAAGAAAAATCCTTCATCATGATCAAGTAGGTTTCATCCCAGGGATGCAAGACTGGTTTAACATACACAAGTTGATAAACGTAATTCACCATATCAACAGAAGCAAAAATAGGGCAGCACCTGTGGCTCACTGAGTAGGGCACTGGCCCTATATACCAAGAGTGGCAGGTTCAAACCTGGCCCTGGCCAAATTGCAACAACAACAAAAAATAGCCGGGCATTGTGGTGGGCACCTGTAATCCCAGCTACTTGGGAGGCTGAGGCAAGAGAATCACCAAAGCCCAAGAGCTGGAAATTTCTGTGAGTTGTGATGCCACAGCACTCTACCAAAGGCGACAAAGTGAGACTCTGTCTCTTAAAAAAAACAGAAGCAAAAACAAAGACCATATGATCCTCTCAATAGAGGCAAAAAAAAAGCATTCAATAAAATACAACATCCTTTTCTAATTAGAAACTTACAAATATAGGCACAGATGGCACATTTCTTAATCTGATCAAAATCATCTATGACAAACCCACAGCTAATATTATACTGAATGGAGTAAAACCAAAAGCTTTTCCACCTAGCACTGGAACTAGACAAGGATGTCCTCTATCACTTCTACCATTCAACATAGTGCTGGAAGTTCTAGCCAATGCAATCAGGCAAGAGAAGGAAATAAAGGGCATCCAAATAGGGGCAGAGGAGGTTTAATTCCCCCTCTTTGCTGAGGATATTATCTTATACTTAGAAAACCTCCAATGACTCAACCACAAGACTCCTGGAAGTGATCAAAAAATACAGCAATGTCTCAGGATATAAAATCAATGTCCACAAATCAGTAGCCTTTGTGTATGCCAAAAATAACCAAGATGAGAAGCTAATGAAGGACAGAATTCCCTTCACAGTAGCTTCAAAAAAAATGAATATACCTAATAAAAGAGGTAAAGGACCTCTACAAATAAAATTATGAAACTCTAAGAAAAGAAATAGTAGAAGATATTAACAAATGGAAGAACATACCATGCTCATGGCTGGGAAGAATCAACACTGTGAAAATATCTAAAAAGCAATCTACAGATTCAAAGCAATCCCCACTAAAATATCATCATCATAATTTCAAGATTCAGAAAAAAATAATTCTTTCTTTTGTATGGAACCAGAAAAAAAGGCAATTCTTAGTGATAAAAACAAAGCCATGAGTATCACCCTACCAGACTTTAAGCTATACTACAAGGCCATAGTGATCAAAACAGCATGGTATTGACACAAAAAGAAACAATGACATTTGGAACCAAATAGAAAACCATGAGATGAAACTAACCTCATAGAGCCACCTGATCTTTGACAACCAAACAAGAACATACACTGGGGAAAAGAATCCCTATTCAATAAATGGTGCTTGCAGAACTGGATAACCACATATGGAAGACTGAAACTGGACCCACACCTCTCATCACTTACAAAAATTGATTCAAGATGAATGAAAGATTTAAATCTAAGGCATGAAACAATAAAAATCCTCAAAGACAGAGTGGGGAAAACACTTGACGATATCAGCCTATGGAAAGATTTTATGAAGAAGGCTTTCATGGCAATTTCAACAACAACAAAAATGAACAAATAGGACTTAAACTGAAAAGCTTCTGTTCAGCTAAGGAAACAACCAAAACAAATAGATAATCTTCAGAATGGGAGGGAATAGACAACCTTTTCAGAATGGGAAAAGATATTTGCATATTATGAATCAGACAAAAACTTGATAACTAGGATCTATAGAGAACTCTAATCAACAACAAAAAAAAGACTTAACAATCCCATAGATTACTGGGCAAGAGAGATGAATAGAACCTTCTCTAAAGAAAACAAATGGCCAAAAAATATATCAAAAAATGCTCATCATCTCTAATCATCAGAAAAATGCAAACCAAAACCACCCTGAGATATCATCTAACCCCAGTGAGAATGGCTCACATCACAAAGTCTCAAAGCTGCAGATGCACATGGATGTGAAGAGAAGGGAACACTTCTACACTGCTGACAGGGGACTGCAAACTAAGATAACTTTTTTGGAAGGACGTATGGAGAATCCTCAAAGAACTCAAATTAGACCTCCCATTTGATTCTGCAAGCCCATTACTGGGCATCTATCCAAAAAAAAAAAACAAAATCCTTTTATCACAAAGACATTTGCACTAGATTCTTTACTGAATTGACTCTTACTCAATTTATAATTGCCAAAATGTGGAAACAGCCTAAATGCCCACCCATCCAGGAATGGATTAACAAGCCGTGGCATATGTATACCATGGAATGCTATACATCCACTAAAAAAGATGGAGACTACATCTTTTGTATTAACCTGGATGGAAGTGGAACACATTCTTCTTAGTAAACCATCACAAGGATGGGGAAGCAAGGATCCAATGTAGTCTATTCCAATATGAAGGCAGTGGATGAATACAAGGGGGAGTAGGGGAATGAGCAAGTGAGGAGAGGGGAGGAGGGAGGGTGATGGGATCACAGTGTATGGCACATGTCTTGGGGGTGGAACACAATTATAAGAGGGACTTTAACCAACGCAATGAGTGTAACCTAATTCTTTGTACCCTCAATGAATCCCAAACAATAATAAAATAAAGTTCTTTTACTATTGGGCAGTGCCCCTGGCCACCCAGAACCCCCTGAGTCTAACACTGAAGGTATCAAGGGGGCCACTTGTCCCCAAACACAGCATCTCTGTTTCAGCCTCTAGATCAGAGGCATAAGCATCCTTAAGCTCATTACACACGGTACTCTGTGGAAAGGATAGTCAGTGCCATGGAAGAGAACCAAAAGAGAGTGAAAATCATGAAAATCTAGAAGGATTACACCCTTGAAGATGCCATCATTGTCAGTCATGAACTACAAGTCCCAAACAATAAACTCCTGCTGGGGAAAATTGTCCAGACACTGAGTGTGACTTCTCAGGGTCCACTATGAGCCAGTGACGGGTCACGAAGGGCATGTAGAGGTGGCAGAAAAGGCAGGATGAAGGGTTTCAGGATTTGGATCTTGGAGAAATTAAAAAACTGACAGACACCACACCAGGAGATGTGGGGACAGCAGATGACTTGGTATGGATGACAGCCTCCGAGCCAGTGCCAGATCACAGGAAGACACAGAAGCAGCAGTGCCGGGGGCAAATGGACACACCCTGGCAGAAGCCTTGGATTATTCAGGGCTGATTTCACTTCTTTCCCAATCTGGATCCTTCTATGATGTGGACATTGAAGCTAAAAGAAATGGTAGAGAAGGAGGACTGGCACCATATAGATAAACACGTGCAATAGAGAGCAAATTTCCACACAGGGATAACAAAGGCACACATTTCACTTTAGTTACATACCACTGTGAATGCACCAGGAAGATACAGACAATAAATTAATTCACTGCAAAAATAATTACGTCTACCACACATCAAGTAATCACGTTATACAGTAATCAGTAGAGATACATATAAAGGTAACTTTACAACACAGTTACTGCTCTTAAGTAGTTCAAACTCTAGCAAATCAAACAGAAACAAACACATACACACACTTGACTCCCTCTTGATTTTTCTGGCAAAGCTTCAACTCACACCCTGTCTACCATATTGCTAGGATCTTATCTGAGTTTATTTAGGATTTAATAGATCATATTTTCTCATCAGACCTAAAAGTAGTTCAAGATACATAATGCATCCAATTATAGGAAAAAAGGAAACATACACTTGGGCACATCTGAGTTTGTGAACACAAAGTTTATCCGTGTACTTGGTATAATAGTAAATAATTACTGAGTAATAATAATACCAAGAAAGGAAATAAAAAACAAAACATGGCTACGTGTCTATTAACAGGCCATCAGAGGGCAATGACTGGAATTAATGATTATAATTCAAACTACTCATATGCTTATTTAAAAAAAAAGAAAAAAGAATAATTACAAATCACAAGGGGTAGAGATGTTAATTTACAGTGCAAAACATTAAATACGCATGTTAACAGGGGTACACTCCCACACAAGCTCACCTCACCAGGAGCCTCTTGAGAAGTCAGCTCTGCATGATGGGACTTTGCTTGCCAGGGTCCAGCAACGTGGAATCCGGCCCCTACCTGGAATTTTCTACTGTTAAAGTATTATAAACAACATCCCAGTAACTATTTTTGGATGTAGATTTTTGTTCCCGTGTGCATATATTTACTACAATTGGAACTGATGGCTATGAGGCAGAATCTGCTTCAATTTCCATCAACAAAGGCAGTTTGTATCACATGCTCTGTGCCCCCAAGCTTCCCTCTACAGACCCCCAGGCACAGGGATCTGATAAGAGAACAGAGGAACTCATGTTTTACTCTTTGCTTTTCTGAGTAGATATTCATCAAAGTTAAAGGAAAAAGGAAATCTACTAGGATAACAAAGGATGAAAGGCTGGGTGGGTGTAAAACCCTGGCCAAGTCACACTGAGCTCAACCCATCATGGTGGGCCCTTGCAGAGGCTCTGCTCTCCCCACATAAAAATGCCAGGTTATTGCTACAGCAGCTGCACAGATGACACACGCACAAGACAGTATTTTACTTTCCTTCTCAGTGTAAGTCAGCTGCTCCTCCCATATCACCATGGACAATGTGACACCAACACACCGTCTGAGCACTGTCTGACCCAGGGGCTGTGCTGATTTCTGCACGTTGTCCCATGAAATGGCCCCTGAGGAAGGTGCCATCCTCCCCATTGCACAAGTGAGGAAACAGTCCCCAAGTCCCACACTCAAGAAATGGTGGGCCGTGGGTTGGACCCAAGAGCTGCAGACTGACCTGCCACAGCCCCTTACTCAGCCCTGG
>CAUYON010049059.1:0-13586 GCA_963573935.1 Arctocebus calabarensis
GAATACAAATGTCTTCATACAATAACTAAGAAAATGCCATGAAGGGTATGCTAAACAGTTTGATGAAAACATTTCAGATTGTATATGAAACCAGCACATTGTACCCCTTGATTGCACTAATGTACACAGCTATGATTTAATTAAAAAAAAAAAAAGAATATTATGGAGGGAAAGGTAGGGATGAGAAGACCTACCAGGGTGATACCAGGGCCCAGGTAGTGCAAGAACCCCAACCATGTTTCCTGTCTCTCTTTGGGAAGCAGAAACAAGTGGTGCAGGAAGTTTAAGTACCAGAAATTATCCATCTCTTCCAAAAGTGATGCTAAGTCTCAACTTAAGACGGAAATCTGGAAGAAAAATGGACAAAAGCTTTTCTCCCCTTTTTAAGGTAGTAATAATAATATTAACTAACAAAATCAAAATAACTATCATGTACTAAGTTCTTTCTATTTATCAGACTGGACTGTGGTGTACAGGTTTGTGTAGGTATGACTGCCCAATTTTGAATCCAGGTTCAGCCACTTCTTAGCTGTCTTGGGCAAGTTTTATAACTCTTTTGGGCTTTGATTTTCTCATCTAGGAATAATAATGGTATCTATGTTAGAAGGCTGATATCACAAAATTCCTTTAAAGGGCTATGAATAATGCCTGATTGATAGGTAAGGCTTCAACAAACAGGGCTGGGCACAGTGTCTCACACTTGTAATCCTATCATTCTGGAAAGCCAAGGCAGGTGGATTCCCTGAGTTCATGAGTTCAAGACCAGCCTGAGCTAGAGCAAGACTTCATCTCTAAAACTAGCCGGGCATTGTGGCAGGCACCTGTAGTCCCAGCTACTTGGGAGGCTGAGGCAAGAAAATCGCTTAAGCCCAAGAGTTTGAGGTTGCTGTGACCTATGACACCACAACACTCTAATGAGGCCAACGAAGTGACACTGTCCACTGGTAGGTGGATGAAGTATGATGATAAATGCTGTTTTGTTTTGTTTGAGACAGAGTCTCACTCTGTTGCCCTGGGTAGAGTCACATAGCTCACAGCAACCTCAAACTCTTAGACTCAAGTAATCCTCCTGCCTCAGCCTCCAGAGTAGCTGAGACTATAAGCATGCACCATGATGCCTGGCTAGTTCTTCTATTGTTAGTAGAGACAGGGTCTTACTCTTGTTCAAGCTGATCTCAAACTCCTGAACTCAAGCAATCCACCTGCCTCGGCCTCCCAGGGTGCTCAGATTACCACACCCAGCCAGGATGAATGCTTTGGGAACTTGAGATCTGCCACTATCATGCCTGTGCCTCAGTTTCTTCTTTTATAAAAGAATTGATCCTTTGGATTTCTTCCAACTTCTTAGTGGAAGTATGTAAATGAATTAGAGGAAATAGAAGGTAGATTTCAGGAATTAAAGAGGCAGAGAGTGATCAAAGTATTGAATCATTCACCTGACTTCAAAATAAAAGAAAAACGAACGATTATTGACTTTTTTAAGACTAAGAAAAATTGTGCCTTTTCAGAAATGACTTAGGCAGGATAACTAATACAGCCATATGTAGAAGAGAAGCCATCTACAAACTAACCTAAGAAATCTAATGTAAAATGTGTAACCACGAAAGTCAAATAGCCTTTATTTATAGAAGAGACAAGCTTCAGTTTGTGTGGTGTGATGTGAAGGTGTTGGGAAAGTCCAGCTGCCCCTCAAATGTCTTCCTGATCCTCTTAAAATACTGCTTAGATTTACACCATTAAAATAAACCCCTGTGAATATACTTCGTATTGTAAAATGCATATTTATTTCACATTCAGCTGTTGCCATGCTTTCTGGTGATTTAGAGTAGCAGGACAACAATGAGCTACATACCGTCCAGTGAGGAGACAGACTGGGAGGGGGAGGAGGAGGGGATTCCTGTGGTATGTGTGGCATGACTCCAGTCAGTCAGTTCAACATGTGGGCACCTCTTACCCCCGGTACTAAACTGGGTTCTAGAGATAAAAAAGTAAGCAAGTTGTGGTTCACTGTGGACTGCCCCTGGGCCAGAGTTGTTTTGAAAAGTGAGGGCAAGGAACAAAGATTGTTCTCTTCGATCACCATTTTGTTGATGTATTAGACACACACACTGGATTTAAAGAAGGCTTCTTCTTGATCCCAGTGAATTCCACTAAGGAAGGACAAACATTTAAGCTAATAAGGTTGAAACTCTTCATGTATAAGCTGAGGAATAACAGATCATTCAAACCACTTTAATTCAACAACTATCGGTCTTCTGAAATTTAAATTACTCATGGGAAAATTTGTCTACATCAGAACTTGTAACCTGTATAGCTGACTAAGTTTTCATGCTACCCTCCTTCCCTGGAACTCCACAGTGTGCCAAGATGGCTGAGGCTGGTGGGGGACAGGACTGGCAGAAGAAGCAGCAGAACTGTAGAGAAATTGGAGCTAGCAAGATAACCAAGAGCTTCCGTATCTTCACAGATGGCAGTAAACAAGCACCATAAGACTTACCAGTAATGTTTCCAGTAATGCAGAAAACAATTCAAAAAATTGAGAGGCTTTATGGGGGGCTTTAAAAACTTGGTGGACTAGTTCTGGTCTGGTATTTACCAGCTGGATAACCATGGGAAATTGTAATATTTGCCTGTACTTATCGAGTACCAACTACAGGTTAGGCACTGTACAATGTGTTAATAATGTGCTAATTATGTTTCTGTTCCCCCGCCCCCCCAAATTAATCTGTTGAAATTCTGTTCCCCAATGTGGTGATATGGGGCCGTGGAGCCTTTGGGAGGCAATGAGTCATAAAAGTGGAGTCCTTCTGAATGAGATGAGTACCCTTATTAATAGAACCCCGAAGAGCTCCCCACCCGATGTCTTTCTGATATGTGAGGACACCATGAGAAGCCCGCGTTCTAGAAGAAGAAAAGGGGGCCCTCCCCAGAACCCTGACCAAGCTGGCACCCTGATGTCAGACTTGCAGCCAGCAGAACCATGAGAAATAAATGTTTGTGGCTGAAGACACTCAACCTCAGTAGTTTGTTACAGCAGCCTGAATTGAATATGGTTGTGTTTTTTAATATGTAGTTAACATTTAATTCTCATGACAACACACTGAAGTGGATTCTATCATTTTCCTTATCCTATAGATGACAAAATTCAACCACAGATAATTCCAACATTGTATAACTTACCATTTGTCAAAGTAGGGATTTGAATACACATAGTCAAATGCTATGTTTACTCATCATGTATTGAGTTTTTCAGGCCTCAGTTCCCTCACTTAGAAGTGGACATGTTGTGCCAGACGATGTTGAGTTTTCTTTCTGGCTTTAAAACATTATGTTCTAATTAAATAAGTTATACCTCTATGTAGTGTATTTATGATTAATCGGTGTTTCTGAGTATTTTCAGATAACTGAAATCTAAATTTCTGAACTATGATCTCATTTCATTGCCTTCCCTCTTGTTCCAGTCAAGTTGGATTATATTATTCATGTTCTACCATGAATGCCCTTTTCCAGTCTCCATCTATTGAAATTCTAGCCATAAAGCCAGCTGACAGGCCATCTCCTCCAAGTATCCACTCTCAATCTTTGGATTGGATTTAGAGATGGATTAGATTGCTTGAGATTGGGATGTGGGGAAAGTCTGTATTAATGAAGGGAAAAGATGAGGGGTAAGAAGAAAAAAGAGCGGAGGTTAATATACAGAAAAGGCAAGAGAACTGTCAACAGTTTTGTCAGTGACTTGCACAAAACCTTGTGACAGGTTAGAGTGAAGCCATCAAATTATATTCAGCGGTACCCAGCTTGCAGGAGTAAGATGAAGATGAAATGAGATAACATGCATGCAAGAAGGGCAGAGAGATGAAGATGAAATGAAATAACATACGTGTCTAGAAGGGCAGCAACATGATGGTCCCTAAGCTCATTTCCTGCTACAGGAACCTGGTCATCTCCAGGCTGAAGAAGGTCACCAGCCTGCCCAGGGAGGATTAGGACAAGCAGAGGCGAGAAGGGACTCAGTGGGGAAAAAGAAGTGAGGAGGAGATATATAGGAACAGCACAAAGAGGAAAATGACAGCCAGGGAATGACTGAGAGAGAAAAAGGAGATGTGAGGCAGTCTTGATGGAGAAGAGAAGAACAAAGGAAAGTGGAAACAGAAGGACGGACAAAGAATTAAGAGGAAATGTGTTCTGGGACCTTGGGAGAAACAATGCGTGCTGCACTGCAGAATCTGACCCAGATGCCATCTCAGAGGCGACCAAATGTAGCACCCAAGCCTGGGTGCCAGTCACTTGCCACTGAGCTCTCGGATGCATTCTCCTTTCACTGACTCATGTGTATTGTGGGGATTCTGACCCTTATCTTCTGTCATCTCTACTGGCTTCTCCTGCTTTCTATCACTGATGGCCCTGAAGGGCAGGAGGAAGGGAGAAGCCAGGGGATGCCAACCACATCCAACTTTGAAAGGGGTCTGCAGCAGTGGCTGCACTTCCTTCAGGCTGTAAGTGCAGCTCCTACTGAACAAGCCCTTCAGGGTTCTGGCAGCCCTCTGCAGTGAGAGTTGGTGCCCCGAGGGAGGAGGTGTATCCAGCAGTTGCTAACTTAGAGATTGCCTCACCTTCCCTGGCTGCATTTCCAATTCTTTCAACACTTTTGTAACTAATTTGCTGCATTAAATTATCACTATTGAATTTTCTGGGAAAGAAAACTTTACTTTTACTTGGATTCACTCACCGAGTTCAAAGACAGCTTTCCTAATGAGAATGTAAGCAGCACATGTAGAGAAAGAAATCCAGCCTTCCTAGGAGTCCAGAAAGATCAGGGTCCACTTCTGCAGTGCCTGATAAGACAGTGACAAATCTGCACTAGCTACCAGGGTTGGGAGGGCTCTTAGCCTAGGAATTATCCATACGATCAGTGGGTTCATGTCTATTCCTTCATGATTTATTCTATTCCCTTTGATCACTGTGAGCCTTGACTTAAATTGAAACATCTTTGTAGAATTCAATTTTACTCCTCCTGGGGTTTCTTAAGTGGCCATTATGAGTATAAAAGGCACATATGTAGCTAGGTGTGTGGGGAGGAGGCACAGAGACACAAGAAAAATGGAGGGCATGTTCAGTTTTTAGAAGTGTTTGTTTTCTGCAAGATGGTTTGTGGATGGGTCTATCGGGAGACCCTCTTGATAGAGACTCTGGAGTTTTTCGAGTCCCATTTCTGCTGCAGAAATACAGAGGCAGTATTATTCTCACATCCTTCATTTCTCCCACCACGGGACCCCTATTAAAACCAGGCTTCTGTCCTTAAGGATTCACGGACTAGTGGGGGCACAGCCTAGGCACGCACAACTGCCTCCCAAGTCAGAGGGGATCCCAGCTCCAGGGAGGATTCTGCTCGTGGCATCGGAAAGGCTGCACAGAGATGGTAAAAGACGGTAGAGGAGCGGAGTCTATTAAAGTTTGACAGGTGGAGGTAGCTAAGGGGTTTTCTGGCAGAGAGGACAACAGGATTAAAATTGAGTGTGAAAAGACAGAGGCGTGTGAGGTATTGTCTGCAGACAGAAGCTGTGGGGAGAAGGCTGGGAAATGAAGAGGAAGCATAAGGGTGGAGGCCCAGCTGTTGGGGGCTCAAAGACTGAGGCGTGAAGACCCTGGAGGCCCTGGGAGTCACTGGAGGATGTGAACATTAGAGTGGCAAGGTCACTTCTGGCTGGGGCGGGGGCAATTTTGTGATTAGAAGCAGAGAAGCTGGATGCAGAGAACGGAACTGTGAGCTAGTAGAGGGGCAGTTTACACAGGAAGCCTGGATTTGGCCATCCCCAGAGACGCATATTAACATTGGCGCTGCTCTTCTATCTATTCAAGGGCATGCTTCCCCCGTCGGGGGAGCGGAGGGAAGCGCCCCTTCGGCAGCCGTATGATACGAAGTCTCCAGTCGGAGAAGTTTCGAATTTCTCCTTGCCAAGGTCGGGCTACTACAGGTGGGCGACTGCGAACCCTGGGCAGACGACTGGCCCCGCGTCCTCTCTGGGAGGCCAGCGTGGGCCGTGCCCGGCAGGGCGCTCCGGGAGCTGAGCCGCGGAGGCTCGAGGAGGCCCGGCGGGTGGCGGCGAGAGGCTGTGCCCCAGTTTGTGTCCAATCAGGGAGTGCGGGCTGTGCCCCGAGCCGGGCAGCAATGCGTAAACAAACCCACGGCAACTCCTCCGCCCCCTCGCGCGCTCGCCCCGCGCCCGCCGCCGCCGCCGCCGCCGGCCCCGCTCTCCTCGCGCCCGCCCGCCCGCCGGGCCGGCCCTGCCCCCAGCCCAGCGCGGCTCGCACCCCCGCTGCCCCGCCCCGCCCCCGCCGGCGCGGGCTCTCTCACCTACCGCCCCACGCGCGCGCGCGCCCGCGCACCACGCGCCCCGCGCGGCCCGCCCGGATCGTGGCCTCTCGAGAGCAAGGTAAGGGCGATGCGCGGGGACCGAGGCGCCTTCCCCGCCCGACGCGGCCCGGGGAAGTTTCTGGCGCGGCTGTTTTCCGCTGGGCCGGTGGGGCGGCCCCGGGGCCGGGAGAACCTGGCGGGCGGGCGGGGGCCACCCAGCGCCCCAGGGTCACTAGTTGCCCAAGCTGACATTGGTGCGGGCTGGCGGGCTGCGCGCGGAGGGGGGCTGGAGGCGCAGCGAGGCCGGGCGCCGGGCGGGCAAGTGGAGGGCCCCGAGGAACTTTCTTTTCCCCGGAGGGGCGCCTTCTACCCCCGGCCGCAGCCCCGCCGCGAGCACAGCGGCTCCCTGGCTGGAGGGAGACCATGAAATGTGTTTGAAGAAGCTGACGCAGTTTGTGACGCTTGCGGCTTCCTGACGGGGACCGGCAACAGCAGCGCCTTCGCCGAGGAGGGACGAGCCTTGCCGGCGCTCGGGCCCTTCCCCCGCCAGGCAGCCGCGCGCCCCAGCGCCTAGTTCGGGGGCCGAGGGCTGGGGACTCGAGCATCTGCTCCCGGCTGGGAGACGGGCCCCGGCAGCGCGCGTCGCTTCCGTTTTGATTAGCTCAGGTTATTATATAAGATGTCACGGAAAGGAAAGGGGCGAGCAGGAGGCGCGTTGGCGAGGGCGCGCTGGCCTTCCGCGAGGGACAGGCAGGGACCGGAGGCAGGGCCGGGCGGGACCCACCTGTGCGCCTTCGGCGCGCGTGCCGGGGTGGGGGGCGGTGGGTGGGGAGAACCGACCGACGTGCGCGCCGCTCCCTCCCCGCCCGGGGAAGACTCGGGCAGCGGCCGAAACGTGCTGTTTCCTCCCCGCCGCCTCGCCTGGGTCTAAACGTTTCTGGCTCCAGGCGTTTGTACTTTGAAACATTTGTTTAATATTAAGGAAACTGCGTGTGCGGTCGTCATAGTACGCCCGGAACGTGTGGCCGTGAGCTCCAGGGCAGTGAATGAATCATCGCCCCGCGGACCGGGCCGCGATGATTCATGCGGGGTACACTCACGCGCGTACTCGCGGTGTGCCTCCGACCCGGGAAAGCGGCCTCGCCGCGTTGATGGCGCCTGGAGGGGCGGGGGAGAGTTAGTGCAAAAGGGCAGCGGGGTTTCCCCCGTTTCCACGCTAACTTCGGGGGTGTCAGGTTCCCACATTACCTTAGGCTTCTTTCGCGTTTTTGGAAGAGTTACAAGATTCCACCTAGCTGCCTTAATGAGTCGGTGGAGGAGCGCGGTTCGCCGGTCCTGTCTCATTCAGGATTTGGATGGTGTCAAGGGAGGGAGGCCTGCCACTGTGACAGAATCCGTCTGTTATAGTGATTGTGTCTATTACAGTAACTATAAAGTAGTTAGAAAATTTTTTAAAGTAAGGAAAAGAAGTGAGTAGAGAGTCTTAAAAATTAATTTTTTGAGTTTTTTAAAAGGCAGATCCTAAAAGGAACCTAGCTGACAATTCGTGAATGCAGAATTTCTCCCATGGTGATCCCCCTTGACGACTTCTTTGACTCATTCCCACTCTTACCCCCCACATTTGTAGGATTGAGTAAAGTTTTCTCTTTATTGAGGACCCCTCAAATGGCATCCACTCAGCAAGGCCCTGTTGATGGCTTTAATTAACTTCTGACCCCCACCTCCTGTCCTGTTTTATTTTTGTCATAGCACCTAATTGATACCTGATACTGTTTTGTTCAAGTGTTCTTATAAGTGTGGTTTCTTGCTATTAGAATGTAAGGTCCATGGTAGCAGGCATTTTTGCCTGTTTTGCTCATTGCTATAACCTTGGCCTTTACCATAGTGCCTGGCAATATTTGTTGACTAGTGAATGAACAAACTTTTACTGATGTCTTGTTAGGACTGTCTTCAACAGTTGAAAATCAGTGCCTTTTGTGGGCAAATTATGAGTTGGCACAGTTAACTCTAATTTTCTTTTCTTTTTTCCCCTTCTGGTTTTCTTTTGATTTGTTTTCTCCTCTGTGCTGTTACAGCATAAGGTGGGTTTCAGCATCATATCCTAAGATACTTAGTATGAAGAAAGATGTTATGGCTCGGCGGTAGCACAGTGGCACTAGCCACATACACCGAGGGTGGCAGGTTTGAACCCGGCCCGGACCAGCTAAACAACTGCAATAAAAAAATAACCAGGCATTGTGGCCCAAGAGTTTGAGGTGGCTGTGAGCTGTGACACCCACAGCACTCTACCGAGGGTGACAGAGTGAGACCCTGTCTCAAAAAAAGAAGTAAGAAAGATGTTATGAGGATCCCTATCAAGAAAAAGTATGTTACTTGGTAACATGTTGATGGATGGTTAAAAATGTAATCTGTGCTGGTTGGGAAAAAGTATGGGATATTGAAATGGAATCAGTAAAGTTAAATTCTCACATTCCTATATGTTGCCCCTTATTTGAAATATTGACATTTCTATATATCTTCCTCCTTCCCCTTTGCCTAGAAACCATCCTTGAATTTAGCTTCAGTTTGGGAAGGTCCATCATAAGTAGCATTTAATATGAAGCATTAATTTAACCAAACCAACACAAGATTTATTCTGAAGAGGCCTTAATTTTGATTTGTTGTCATTAATTTTGATACATCCACAGAGGAGAAGATCAAAATAATTATTTAAAATTACTTTTTAAACATCACAAATGGATTGTGAAAAATTAAAGCTATAAGAAGTCATGATACAATGGAGGAAGAATTTGAACGTTGTGTTTACTAATACTCCTTTAGAGAATAAACTTTAATAAACTATGTTATTACAAGAAGACATACTAATCAACTTCAATCTTGTAGCAATATTTTCAGAACTCAATACTTCAAAAGTCAATCATAAAGAAGAGAGGGCATCTAGCAGTTCCTTTTCCATAATAGTACCTGTGGTCACTTTCAGAAGCATGATCTCTTAAGAGTAAACTCAGAAACAGTAGAATTTTAGAGCTAAAAGGGACCTTGAAATTACTTGGCATAGTTCTTTTCATCAATCCCTTTACTAAGAGAACTAAGGCCCAGTGACACAACTTGCTCAACAATGATTGGAACCAAGGACAAGAATTGGAACCTAGAATCTTGACTCCCACTCTTGGGAAGCCCCTGCGTGAGCCAGGGTGCCCATAGTTGGGAAGGAAAGGTTCCTACCAGTAATTGATCACCTGCCTCTTGCTTGTGACTTTCAGAGTAAAATTATGTCTTGTTTAGCTTTGTATCCTCTCATGTACCTTGGACATCATGGGGCTCAATGAATAGTTGTTGACTGTGGCTGGACAAATGGATTTTAAGTTCAAAATATATTTAGGAAATGAAAGGCAGAAAAGCATATCTCTTTTTCAGAGTGAAAATGTTTTTTGACAACAAAATCAGATGATGTCAGTAAATGACCTTAGAATTAATCTTAGAACTTTTATAGATGTCAAGCTACTGTTTAATTTTTATGCCTCCAAGATTTAAAAAAAAATTGCTTAAGACTTATACATGTGCATGTGTGTTTACTGGGCATAATTATTCACTGGAAAAATAGGAGACAGGAGTCAGAACATCTGGTAGGTCACACCTCTGTCACAGTGTCTCGTAGAAAAGCCTAGACTTTGGAGCCAGTCAGAATTGGGGCTGAAACTGAGCTCTGCCTCTAACAAGCAAGGCTCTCTGCAGCAAGTTACTTAACTTTGGGGGGGGGGGGCATTCTCTTATCTCTAAAGTGTGTTTAATACCATTACCTAGAAGGGTTATTGTGAAATTGGGATAATGTTAATACAGTACCTGTTACCTATGAGGCCCTTCATAAGTGATAACTGTTATAATTTTGACTGCTGAATTATGTGGCCATGTAAATCTCTCAAAGCTTTAGTTTTCTCAACTGGAGAATTAGTTGTGGCAGATGGAGGGGACTTAAATTATTGCTAAGATCTTCTCCAGCTTTATGATTATAGGAACCAGCAAAGAATGTACAATTTCTCCTGCAATTTTAGTTTAAATAAAGTGATTCTTATATCCTTGCTCAATAAGAGAAACTGCAAGAATGGTTAGTCTCTAGGCCTTGTTTAAGAAATTTGTCTTAGTAACTATGTTGGTATTAAGTACATTTTTCTTTCTTTTTTTTTAAATTAAATCAGAGCTGCGTACATTAGTGCAATCAAGGGGTACAATGTGCTGGTTTCATATACAATCTGAAATGTTTTCATCAAACTGTTTAACATAGCCTTTATGGCATTTTCTTTTTCCTTTTCTTTTTTTTTTTCCAGTGGTGAGACAGAATTTATTTACAGAAAAAAATACAGAAAACACTAAAGCTCCTGGTAGAGAGAGAGAACTCAAGTGGGGAGAGAAAAGCTCTCTCCGTTTCTCTCCCGGTCTTTCCCCGTCTTCCCCTTTAGGCTTTTAGTCTTTAGGTATATATAGGTGTATGGGTTCCTTGGCCAGGAAATGAATGAACACAGTCCCTTCCTCTGGGGCAAGGTGAATGAATGTATCAATTAACGAACACAGTCCCTCCGCTGGGGCAAAGTTAATGAATGTATCAATGAATGGACACAGTCCATTCATGGAATTGATGCCTAGGAGTATTAAGTACATTTTCAGTATGGTAGATACGAAGTTAATGTGAATATTTCAAACTCTCATTCAGCTTAGTATATATAAAGCAATATAAGAAGTATATGAGTTAATCAGACATAGACACCCTTTCTTTGAGAGGCTAGAGCCATGTAGAGCGTATGAGACAGATAACCAAAGGCTGTATGACATAGAAGAGCTGTTAGGTGAATACTTAGTGAATCCAGAGAAGGGAAAACTATTTCTGCCCATAAAAATTGGGAAAGACTAACTTCAGGAATTTTGAGCAAGGTCTTGAATTGGTAGGACTTCAACTGGCAGAGATGTGGGGACCAGACTGTTCTAAGACTTGACTGAAAGGATATATGAGCTTATCTAAGAGTGGAGAAGAATATAGTCAGACTGGAGGGTGAAGGGCCTAGAGGCAGTATAATGGGAGAGAAAGCTGCATGGGAAGATTAGGACCATATTGTGAAGTGTCTTGAACGCTGGACTAAGGAGCCTGTCTAGCAGGCAGTAGATAGATATCAGAGACATTTTAAGTGGAGGAATGATGTGATCAAAGCTATTGTTTCAGAGATTAACCTACATCACAGAAGCCACAAGGAGTCCAGTTAGAAGTTGTTAAAATAGTCTCCAGAAGAGAAGCCATGGGCATCTAAGTTAGGGTGGAGGCAAGTGGGTGGACAAGACACCATAGAGGTAAATACAACAGAACATGTTGCCTAATTGGATGTGGGAGCTGAGGGAGAAGTCAAAGATGCAGAGTGGCATGATGGCAGGGATAGGGATTGAAATAGGCAGTCAGAGAGGGCCACTAGTAAAACACCTGCAAGCATTACAAAATCAGTAAATATTTGTCTAATTAATGGAAGTGATTATGTTTTGATTAGGATATGTTAACTTTTTTGTGCCTATAGAACATGCAGGCATGATGCATGATGAAACCCGTTACAGTTAGGGAAAGATTGAGGCATCATTTTGGAGGGGAATAGTGAAGCTGTGAGAACAGTTCAGAGTGTGGGTGACAAGAATAAAAGCTGGAGTTGAGCCTTGGGAAAGCCAGTATTTGTGGTTCTGGAGAGAGTTAGAAGGAGGCAGACAGGATGCTAAGAAGAAAGAAGTCAGAGGAAAATGAGAAGCTAGAGTAAAGAAAGGCGTGGAAGGAGTATTTGGAGGAGCTTGACAGGGTAAAAGAGCTACGTAGAAAACTGGGTAAAGGACATTAGATTTGTCTCAGTAACTATGTTGATATTAAGTAACATTTTCATTATTTTATATGTTGTATAGTAGATACAAAGTTAACATGAATGTTTCAAACTCTCATTCAGCTTACTATATATAAAGTAATATAAGGAGTACATGAGTTAATCAGACATAGACACCCTTTCTTTGAGAGGCTTGAGTTATATAGAGAGTATAAGACAGAAAACCAAAGGCTATCCATTGTCAGTAGTCTTTGACGAACAGGGTCAATTGGGTAATGGGGACAGAAGTCATATAGGTACTAGAGGGTTCCCTAGATGGGGAAGAAATGGACAGAGCCAAGTGTGAATGGTGAGTAGACCATGAAAATCGGGGAGTTGGCGGGGACAATGACTTGAGGCAATGAGAGTGTCACTGAAACTTTCTTGAAAACAAAACTATAGAAAGGCCTGGGAGTATTTGTGGGTAGAGTGGCTGCCAGTGGAGAGGAAGGACCTGAAGATCAAAGGAGGGAGTAGGAGGGTAATTATGTACCAGGCAGTCCTCACATAGGAGGGATCCCACGAGCAAGATAGGGTAACCATACCGGATTGTCTAGGATGGTCCCAGTTCACACCTGCTATCCCATTTTAATTATGGGATAGTATTTGGACAAATAATACTTACTTTAATTCTAAAAGAAATTCACTTTTTGAATAATAAATTATTTGATAGCCTTCATCATGAGCAAATAAAAAAGTTATTCATGAAACAAACATATAGCAATAAAGCAAGAAAAGGAAATTAAAGTTATACTGAATGGGAAGGAAGAAATAAAACTGTCTTTGAAGATGACAAGGTTGTCTATGTAGAAAATTTGTAACAATTGAGAAAAAAACTTCTGGCACTTAAAAGCAATTATATAGCAAGGTTGCAGGATACAAGGTTAATATGCAAAAGTCAATCACTTTTCTATATACGAGGAATGAACAAGTGGAATTTGAAATTTTAAAAACCCACAATACCTGGGCGGCTCCTGTGGCTCAGCGAGCAGGGCGCCGCCCCATATACTGAAGGAGGCGGGTTTAAGCCTGGCCTCAGCCAAACTGCAAAACAAAAAAATAGCCGGGCGCTGTGGCTGGCGCCTGTAGTCCCAGCTACTAGGGAGGCTGAGGCAAGAGAATCGCTTAAGCCCAAGAGCTGGAGGTTGCTGTGAGCAGTGTGACGCCACGGCACTCTACCCCGGGCGATAAAGTGACACTCTGTATCTAAAAAAAAAAAAAAAAAAAAAATTTAAGCCTTTTAAATTCTGTGAAGGCAAAAAGTGGAAACCTAATTAACACATGTATATGTAAAAATAAATAAATAAATAAAAGGGGATATTTTTCTCATTTTTCTTCAGATTTTTTAA
>CAUYON010049061.1:0-12154 GCA_963573935.1 Arctocebus calabarensis
TTATGTGGCCATTTGCCACCCCCTTCATTATCCTATCCACATGAGTAAAAGGATGTGTGTGAAGATGATCATAGGATCTTGGATAGTAGGGTCCATCAACTCCTTGGCACATGCAGTCTATGCCCTCCATATTCCTTACTGTAGGTCTAGAGCTATTGATCATTTCTTCTGTGATGTCCCAGCCATACTGTCTCTTGCTTGTTTGGACACATGGGCTTATAAGTACATGGTTTTTGTGAGTGTTACCCTCCTTCTCCTTTTTCCCTTCCTGTGCATCACTGTTTCCTATGGCCAGGTCCTATTTGCTGTCTACCATATGCACTCAAAAGAGGGAAGAAAAAAAGCCTTCACCACTTGTTCAACACATTTAACTATAGTGATCTTATACTATGCACCTTTTCTATACACCTATCTTCGCCCTAAGAGTCTTCGTTCACCAGAAGAAGATAAGATCCTGGCAGTCTTCTACACCATCCTCACTCCCACGCTCAATCCCATTATCTATAACCTTAGGAATAAGGAAGTCCTGGGGGCCATGTCAAGACTATTTGGGAAATTATTTTCTATGAATGAATGATCATGGCTATTCCTGCTTCCCTTTCTATACTTTTCTTTTATATGTTAATTAAAACATCCCAGAAAAAAATGTTCAAAAAAATGTAATGTTCCAGTAGAAACATTTAATGTGTTAACTTAAATAATGTATTTGTTTAATTCAAAACAACATTTTTATCAATATTTTAAAAAGACCAAACAACTCCATTTATCATTTTGCAAGATCCATGAACAGAATCTTCTCCCAAGAAGAAGGACAAAAGGTCAATAACACATGAAAAAATGTTCATTGTCCCTAAGTAGCAGAGAAATTCAAATCAAAACCACCCTGAGATATCATCTAACCCCAGTGAGTATAGCCCACTCACAAAGTCCCAAAACTGCAGATGCTGGCACAGATGTGGAGAGAAGGGAACACTCTTGCACTGTGGTGGATTGAAAAGTAATACAGCCTCTTTGAAAAGAAATACAGAGAATCTTCAAATTAGACCTTCCATATGATCCCATCATCCCATTACAATATATCTACCCAAAAGAAAAAAATCATTTTATCATAAGGACATTTGCACTAGGAACTTTATCGCAGCCCAATTCACAATCACCAAGTTGTGGAAACAACCCAAGTGTCCATCAACTCACAAATGGATAGATAAACTATGTTATATGTATACCATGGAATGCTATTCTGCCATAAAAAGGATGGAGACTTTGCATCTTTTGTATTAACCTGGATGGAGTTGAAACACATTCTTCTTAGTAAAGTATCACAAGAATGTAAAAACAAGTATCCAATGTACTCAATATTAATATGAATCCAATAGATAAACAACTGCATACCCAAATGAAATATACACAATTAATTTCTACTGAGGGGGAGGAGAAGGAGAGAAAGTGAAAAGTGGCAGAGGGTGATTTGCAAGTTGTAGCCCAATGTGCACAATGTGAGGGTACTCAGCACACCCCCTGGGTGAAGGGTTCAACTACAACTTGAACTTTACCTTAGAAATGAAAACAATAACTTAAACATTTGTGCCCTCATATCAATCTAAAATTTAAAAAAAAGGATGGATATTCTACAGCTTTTGTTATTTATACCTGGATGGTTTTGGAAAACATCCTTCTAAGTATCACAAGAATGAAAAAACGAGTATCCAATATACTCAGTACTAACATTAATTAGTAGATGAACTACAACATTTCCACTCAATAAACAAAAATAAATAAATAAATACATTTGAGAGGGAAGGAGGGAGTGAAGAGAGGGGGGAGAGATAAGGAGGTTTGGTAATCTCTCACCTAAAGAGTGCAATTTAGGGGTATGTGGCATACCTCCTGGGAGAAGGGCTCAACTACAAGTTAGATGTTTACCTAAGAAATGCAAACAACATCTCTAAGGGGGAAAAAAAGAAAAGATTATCCTAGAATAGTGTTGTTCAAAAGAAATATAATTTCTCTGGAAGGGGCAAGATGGCCGACTGGAAGCAGCTTCCGACAGAGGCTCCTGTCGAAAGGAAAGATAACCTCCACACACTGCCCAATTGAGCTGAAGACTGGGAGCCCAGCCAGGAGAGAGAAAAGTGAAATCTTCAGGTCACCTCTGCTGAGGCAAGTTGCAACTCCAAGAAACCAAGCTTCAGGCAGAAAAATTGAACTAAAGTTTTCCACCACTCTGAACTTCCAGTGGACCCTTCCCCTCTTACCTGACACACCAGAAGCCTGACCCCTGCTGAAACTGAGGGAGGAGGGTTTGAGCAGAGCATATCCTCCCTATCTGCTGAACCAGGCAGCCCGCCTGGTAAGAGACCTGGGGCCCCCCGAATCCCTGCCAATGCCCAGGCCAGGGACTACACCTGGAACCGTGGGGCTCCACTCTGAGCCCCACTGAGTCTACCACATGCTGTGGCCAGGAACTCCACCAGGACCCCCAAGTGGCTCTGATCCTTGGAAGTAGGCCACCTACCAAGACTTAGCCAGAACATAGTGGAAATGTTGAACAGGCCTATATCAAGTACTGAAATAGCATCAACTATAAAAAATCTCCCTATAAAAAGAAAAGCCTGGGACCAGATGGCTACACGTCAGAATTCTATCAAACCTTTAAAGAAGAACTAGTACCTATACTACTAAACCTCTTCCAAAATATAGAAAAAAAAGGAATACTACCCAACACATTCTATGAAGCAAACATCACCTTGATCCCTAAACTAGGGAGAGACCCAACAAGAAAGGAAAATTATAGACCAATATCACAAATGAATTTTTTTATTATCTTTATCATTAAATCATAGCTGTGTACAATAGTGCAATGAAGGGGTACAATGTGCTGGTTTCTTATATAATCTTAACTATTTTCATCAAATTGATTAACATAGCCCTCCTGGTAAATTCTCCATTATTATAGGAAGACATTTCTATTTTGCATTTAGCAAGGTTCGCCTGTACCCCTCTAAGATGCACCGTAAGGTGTGGCCCCACCAATTACCTTCCCTCCGCCCCAACCTCCCCTCTCTCCTGCATACCCTTGCCCCTTTCCCTATATTCTTGTGTTATAGTTAGGTTATACCATTCATACTAAAGCTATAAATTAGCTTCATAGTAGGGTTGAGTACATTGGATAGTTTTTCTTCCATTCTTGAGATACTTTGCTAAAAAGAATATGTTCCAGCTTCATCCATGTAAACATGAAAGAGGTAAAGTCTCCATCTTTTTTTAAGGCTACGTAATATTCCATGGTGTAATGTACTACAATTTATTAATCCATTCGTGAATCGATGGGCACTTGGGCTTCTTCAATGACTTAGCAATTATGAATTGGACTGCAATGAACATTCTGGTACAGATGTCTTTGTTATAATGTGATTTTTGGTCTTCTGGGTATATACCTTGTAAAGAAATTATAGGATCAAATGGCAGGTCAATTTTTAGATCTCTAAGTACTCTCCAAACATCCTTCCAAAAGGAACGTAGTGGTGTGCATTCCCACCAGCAGTGTAGAAGTGTTCCCTTTTCTCCACATCCACACCAACATCTCTGGTTTTGGGATTTTGTGATGTGAGTTAATCTTACTGGAGTTAGGTGATATCTCAAAGTAGTTTTGATTTGCATTTCTCTAATGAATAAGGATGGCGAGCATTTTTCAATGTGTCTGTAGGATGTGCGCCTGTCTTCTTTAGAGAAGTCTCTCTTCAACTCTTTTCCCCATCCTGAGATGGGATAACTTGTTCTTTTCTTGCTAATACATTTGAGTTCTCTGTGTGTTCTGGTTATTAAACCTTTGTCAGAAGCATAACTTGCAAATATCTTCATCCATTTTTAAAACTAAGAGAAAATGGCTTCACAGTACTTTAATTTTCATGTATTACAATTATAAATATCATTGGTAAATAATTTATATGTTTGTTTATCATACACATGCAAATGTTTAGTCTTATCTGTACATTTATATCATTTATGCATTATTTGCATGTTTTATATTTAACTATTGTGGACATGAAAATTATCCTAAATATTAAGGGATCTATTAATTCTAAAACATTACTCAGTACTCATTTTTTTCCTTTTTTCAGTGTGTTGTTTATTTCTCTTCACTTTTATCTCCTTTGAATCACTTTTTTTTAGTGATTTCTTCTTAGTTCTTTGGTTCTAAAATTTACTTTTCTAATGGGGAGATATACAAACAAATGATGTTTTGAAGTAATCAATAGAATTTAGAGCTGAGGAAATGCAAGTTTGATTACCACCAGCAGGCACTTATTAGGAAAATGTAAAGGGATTCAATTGTGCAAAAAAGTTTCTGAAATATTCAAATATTTGCTAAGTAAATAAGTGGTTAAAGAGTTTAGACTGTATTATAATTTAGGTGGCCAAAAGTTTGTTTTATTTGAAAAGGTAATTACCAGGTAATTCTCAGAGTCTGATTAAACTTTATCTGAACTTCTTTCCCTTGTACAATCTTTTTTTTTTTTTTAACAGTAAGAGGGTACCAAGGGTTGAGCTTATATAGATCAGCTTTGTAATGCTTGAGTCCTGGCTATAGGTGTGTCCATGACTCAAATAGTGTTCATATTACTCCTTAGGTTGTTTGTTTGTTTGTTGTTCCCTTCCCTCCTGCTCCTCCCTACTGGTTGATTTCCAGTGACCTTTGTTTCCCTCTGTGCCCTGTGTGCACATGGCTAAGTTCCAGTTTAATAGTGAGTAAACATGGTATTGGTTTGTTCACTCTTGAGATACTTCAGAACTGGTGTCTCAACCAGAATGTTGCAAAGATAATAATTTATCTTTCCTTTGTGCCTGATTAGCCTAATACTCCATAGTGTACATATATCACACTTTACTAATCCACTCATGAATTGACAACCACTTGAGTTGATCCCACATCTTTGCAATTGTGAATTGTGCTGCAATAAACATCAGGCTCAGGAGTCTTTTATCTATCCCGAACTAGTTTTTGTGAGTAGGGAGAGGTGTTTATTCTTCTGTATGTGGTTGATTAAAGCATCAATTACCTTTGCATTACCTTTGCAGACAGAGAGAGAGAGAGAGTCTTAGAGAGAGTAAAGCAGTCTTAGAATAGACAGATCTTAGTCTTTAGTAGAGCTTGGTAATCTTCAGCAGAGAGACTCTGTGCTGGCATTGTGCAGGCAGGAGAGGAGACAGAGCCAGAGTAAGCGTGTCCGTGATAGAATGCGCATGCTCCTGACTGACTGCCTTCTCCTCCAGCCCAGTATAAGGCTGATCTCGTGCCTCTCAACAACCGAGGTGTAGAGACTGCCAATTCACCACTGCTCTCATCTTGCTAGATCTCATGCTTGTTAGGAGAGCTAAATCCCTCTCCATGTTCTTTTCACCAAGGTGTTCCATTATTGAGTTATACAAGTATTTCTTATAGCTTTCATTCCTCCTAGCCATAGGCTATATGGGCTGCTACAAAAGATCAGTTGATTATAGGTATATGGTTTTATATCTGGGTTTTCTATTCTATTTCTTTGGTCTATATTTTGATTTTTGTGCCAATACCATGCCATGCTGTTTTCATTACTGCTACCTTATGGTATAGTTTGAAGTCTGGTAATGTGACGTTTCCAGATTTGTTCTTTCTGGTTAAGTTGCTTTGGCTATATAGAGTCTTTTCTGGTTCCAAATGAAACATAGAAGTATTTTTTTCTGAATCTTTGAAGTAAGACTTGTGGTAATTTCATTGAATTTATAAATCATTTTTGGTAGTGGGGTCATTTTTATAATGTTGTTTCTATCTATCCATGAGCCTGATATGTTTTTCCATTTGTTTTTGTCTTCTGCCATTTCTTTTCTCAGAGTTTGGTACTTCTTTTTGTAGCAATCTTTTAACTCTTTGGTTAGGTATATTCCTGGGTGTCTTATTTTCTTTGCAGCAATTATAAATAGTGTTATCTTTGATTTTATTCTCAGCCTTACACCTGTTATTGGTGTATAGGAATGCTGATGATTTATGTACATTGATTTTATATCCCTAGAATTTGGTGAATTTATTTATCAATTCCAGGATATTCTTGGTGGAATCCTTGGTGTATTCTATAATATATACTAGATCATGTCATAAGAAAATAGTGATAGTTTGATCTTCTTATTCCTAATTTGGATACCCTTAATATTCTTGTCTCATCTGATTGCCCTGGGTAGGCTTTATAGCACTGTGTTGAATAGAAATGGTAACAGTGGACATTCTTTTCTTGTTCCAGTTCTTAGGGGGAATGCTTTCAACTTTTCCCCCATTCAGTATGATGTAGGCTGTGTGTCTGTCATATGTGGATTTTATAATTCTGAGATGTGTTTCTTCTATGCCTAGTTCACTGAGGGTTTTTATTACAAAAGTATGCTGGCTTTTGTCAAATGCTTTTTCTTCATATATTGAGATGACCATATGGTCTTTGTTTTTGCTTTTGTTTATGTGGAGATCACATTTATTAATTTATGTGTGTTGAATTAATCTTGCATCCTTTGTATGAAGCCCACATGATCCTCGTGGATTAATTTTTTGATGTGCTGTTGAGTCTGTCTTGCTAATATTTTATTGGGGACTTTTGCATTTATATTAAAAAGGAGTATTGGTTTTAGTTTTCTATCTTTTTGTGTTTTTTCTTTGTTTTGGTATCAAGGTGAAACTGGACTTCATAGAATAAGCTGAGGAGGATTCCCTCCATCTCAATATCATGGAATAATTTTTGTATTATGGTTACCAGGTCTGTTTTGTGGGTCCAGCGCTTATTTTGGAAGGAGGTTATCATTTGTGTTTTGACCTCACTGTTCAGTATTAGTGTGCTGAGGAGTTCTATTTCGACCTGGTTGATTCTTGGGAGATTTTATGTTTCCAGGAATGTGTTCATTTTCTTTGTATTCTCTAGTTTATTCTTGTAGACATTTAGTAAGTGCTCTCATGGATAATGTTTTGCATTTCTACAATATTAATTGTATCGCCTGTCACCTTTTCATTTCTGATTGAGCTTGTTTGATTTTTTTTCTCCTTTGTTCTTGGTTAATCTAGAAAAAGTTTGTCCCTTTTATTTATGTTTTCTAAGAACCAACTTTTCACTTTGTTAATCTTTAGTATTGTTTTTTATATATTTTTCGAGTTCTGCTCTGACCTTTGTTGTTTCTTTTCTTCTGTTGGCTTCACATTTGGTTTGTTCTTCCCTTTCAAGTTCCTTGAAGTGTGACATGAGGTTGTTAATTTGTGATGTTTCTTTCTCTTCCAAGGAATGAATTTTTCCTGAGTAATGCTTTTACTGCGTTACAGAGAACTCGATAGCTGATGTCCCCCTTTTTCATTCACTTCAAAGCACTTTATTTATTTCCATCTTTATTTCGTTCTTGACCCAATAATTGTTGAACACCAGGTTGTTTAATTTCCATGATTTTTTGTATGCTGGAGTGTTTTTTTGTGATTGATTTCTAATTTTTTTTCTGCTGTAGTCTAAGATGGTACATGGTAGAACTTCAATGTTTTGAATTTGTTGAGACCTGTTTTGCTGTCTAAGATACAGTGAATCTTGGGGAATGTCCCATGTGCTGCTGAGAAGAATTTGTATTCTGTAAGTTTGGGGTAAATGTTCTGTAAATGTCTGTCTAAATCAAATGTCCATTGATTTAGAGTTTGATTTAAGTCTACTCTGGTACATTCTTATATTACTTTTCAAGTCTTGACATTTAAATTTTTAGTTATATGAGGGGCAGGGTCCATGTTTGTGGAGTTTTTTTCTTAAGAAGATAGATGCTTAGAAGTTGCTTTCACATGCTATCATATAAGCTGAGTGCTACTGACTGGTATTCAAAATACTATGAAGGCTGGTAAGAGGGTGGATTTCTGTCTGGTCTTGCTCATTACTCATCTATATTTCCCTGGTGTTTTACTCAAGTTTATCTTGTTATTTTTGGGACTTCTAATCTTGTTCTTATTTTGAAATCCTGTTGTATGAAATTAAAATGATTTCCCTCCAACTTGGGATAAAGCTTTATTTTTCTTTATTTATTTTTTTGAATCAGGGTCTTGGTCTGTTGTTCAGGTTAAAGTGCAGTGGGGTCACCATAATTCACAGCAACCTCAAACTCCTGAGCTGAAGTGAAACTCCTGCCCCATCTTCCTGAGTAGATGGGACTCCTGATGCATTGCCGTGCCTGGTGAATTATTTTTTTATTTATTTTTTATATTTTATAGAATGGGTCTCTTTCTTTCTCAGGATAGTATAGAACTCCTAGCCTCAAGTAATCTTCCTGCTTTGGCCTCCAAACATGCTAAGATTACATGTGTGAGCCACTGCAGCCTGCCCCCAAATTCATATTAATTTAACACAGAATACATGATTTATACCACCCTAATTTTTATTTCTTTTGCCTTCATTAATATCTTGTGAACATATTTACCTAATACACATCCAATCTTTCTATTCTGCTATCTAGCATAAAAATGACAGAGGCAAGGATGGAATGAGAGATGAGATGAATAATGACTTAGTTTTCAGTATCTGAGTGTAAAAGGAGGGTTGGCTTCCATTATTGAAGTCGCCATTTGCAACATTATGTTTAACTATTATAGTTTACTAACTTGGCAGTTCAAGGTAATAAACATTTATTGAACATCCACTAGCTGCCCACTCCCTGTTCTATGAGGAACAGAAAGAATGAGACATGGTCATAGAGCTTCAGAAGTTCATCATCCATGGGTGAAGATAAATGAAAATATAAATATGCTGATTCAACAGCTATTGGTCAGTGATATGGTAAGTAGAAACAAAATTTTGTGTGAGTTCAATGTGGAGAACTCAATTTTCTCTAAAAACTTTTCTGAGAGGCTTTATCTAAGAGGGTGACATTTTATTGCTCCATAGTCTTCAAAATGTTTGCTATATCACATCCATTTTAAAATTAAGATGGCAAATCAGGTCAATGGTAATTTGTTCTTTGACCTCTGTATTCTAGACACAAATGTGACCCTTGCATGAGTGATGTATTATAGAAGTGCTGGTTCCTAGTACAAGTGATTACTAGATAAGTCTATCTAAAGTATTCTCTCTAGGACTTAGGCCAGATAGTTTTGAGGTTGTTGAATTGTCAGTAATGAAATGAGTTTGGGACAAAGACTTATTTAGAAACAAAAATACAAAGAGAGATGCACAGAGGATTAGTCTCCAGGGCTGTCTTGTCTATAGAAATCTTTGCTCCATTTTATGCCATAAGTTGGCCAAAATTCTCTCTGCTATTTGACATCAAAAGACATACATTAACTTGATTTTGAGTATACAAATAATTTATCTTTAGGAGATTTTCAGGACATCATTTTAAGCAGAAACTATAGCTCAGATAAAAGTTAGTCTTTCAGAAATGCATGGCCAACTACTTAGGAAATGGGTTCATGGTTTAAGATGTCATGAGAAAATGGAATGGCAATTTGGGGCCATATTGTGGCACTATGTGAAGCAGTTTATTATGTATGCAATAAAGAATTATGTGCATTATCATTTAAAGCATATAGGGGAATGGGAGTAGAAATTCAGAGGGCATACATTTTGCTTTGCTTGAGATAGGCCAGCTTTATTTTTGTGATTCTAGCATAATTATTAATGGTGACCTCTTTTATTCTCAAATGTGTTTAAGTTTGAAAGTTTAATTAAATGGTCAATCTAGTTAGAATACTTCTCCTTGGGAGGCTACACATTATTATTGTTTTTTTTTACGTGTCTGTAGGTAGTTTTCTATATAAGACTATGGAAGCTGTGGTCAATATGAACAGATAGACTTCTGAAGTTCTTGCTCTTAGTTTGTGTCCAACTCTTTTGATGCATATATTGAAAATGCTTAATTTTGAAATATATACCCGCTCCCAGGCAGTTTCTCAGTATAATGATTGGTCAAATTTGGACAATAAAGAGGCTTATTAGTCATTCCTTAAAGCATCTGCAAAACAAATATCTATTTGCAGAATAGTTTTCTTCTGGTACTAATAAATTTGCAGTCAATAAAATGCAGAGTTGTATTTTTGTTAACAATTGACATTTGCTGTCTGTCTTCAAATAAATACACTCGAGGGTTGGTGGCCTGAATGTGAATGGCCATAGCCTTTAATATCATATGGCCTACAAAGAATGTAGTAAACAGTCCTCTCTCCAATCATGCACCTTCCCAGCGCAGTCAGAGGCATTCTCTGATTATGCAAATGGCCTATTTAAAGATAACGTGTGTTCAAAGGAAAGTAATGGAAGGTCATTTCTAAGACTGGACAGATGGATGGAAATTTCCAGAGTGCTTTGCCAAGCACCTGGCATTATTTGAATGACAGCTGATGATTAGAATCACAAAAAGGAACTCGTATTATCACAGGTGACATGTGAAATTGAAGAGGTTGCTTATTACAGAGTTGGCCAGTTTCTGTTCAGCTACATTCAGGATCCAAGGACTTCAGTGAATGAACACAAAGCACACAGCATCTTCTTAGGGGAACTAAATGAAGGTGGGAGGGAAAGGGGAGGAAGTCTTGCTGAGGGTGTAACGACTCACAGCAGGCTTGAGATGTGTGCTGCTGAGAAGATGCTCACAGCAGTTTGAAAGTTGCAGAGGAAATAAGAGATAACATACCTTAAAGATAGATTTTTATGTCATTTTCTGACTATACTCAACCACAGCTTCTTTTGGAAGCATGAAAAATCCAACGGATTTGGGAGTCATTATGATATGTATCACTGTTTTCTAGATAATATTATGCCACCAGGCTTCTTGGCTGAATATTTTAAGATCTTGACAGTGCAGACTATAAGTATCTGTGCTTCAATTAGAATATTCAGAGATTTCACATCTTTCAAAGGGGGTTCGCCAAAGGCTTCCCCAGTCTGTACACACTGCTGTTCTGCCTCCCCTTCGTGTTTTATTGAATCTATTAGAAGAAAAACACATCTCCCGGTCGTCAGAGTTCTTGCTGACAACACCTGTCAGTCTGTCACTCTACTTCAGAGACAGACCCTGGAGGGTGGCATTTGGCAGAGTTAGAAAGAAAATGGGAAGAAACATATCTGAGATAATTATTCTCACAAAAGGAATAATACAACTATTATTATTTGAAAATAAATTCAAGGAAGTAAAGATTAGAATGATTATGCCATAAATAGCGATAAATTATGTTAGAAATCATGGTGGATGTTTATTTTTTATTTTATTTATTTATTTTTGGAGTCTCACTTTGTTGCCCTTGGTAGAGCGTGGTAGCATCACAGCTCACAGCAACCTCCAACTCCTGGATGTAAGTGATTCTCTTGTCTCAGCCTCCCGAGTAGCTGGGACTACAGGTGCCTGCCACAACCCACGGCTTTTTCGGTTGTTGTTTCAGTTTGGCCGGGGCCAGGTTCAATCCTGCCATCTTATGTGTATGGGGCCGATGCCCTACCCACTGATCCACAGGCGCTGCCCCATGGTGGATTTTTAAATACAGTTAGGAAAGTTTTAAATAATCATGGTTTGCATCAATAATATATATACATTTTTAAAATTCATTTGCATTGAAATGCAAACATTTCATATAAATTATATGAATAATTTGTCTATAATTTGTCTAATAATGAGTCTAGAATAACAAGTGTTTGAATATAGAAAAAAAATTTAAGTAATTGGCTTCAGGAAAGCTTTGAGAATTAATCTTATATAGCAGTTTAAAGCTTACTAAATAATAGGTATGTCTAAGTGTGATGATTTTTAAAGGGCGTTTTTTAGATATTCCTCTTATTATTTTTCGTATTGATTTACATTTTATTTATTCAGTAAATAGTAATATCACACTTAATATAATATTTCATGGTATTATCTAAATATAGATAAATTACTTTTAAAAAGTGCATAATTAGGCTCAGGCTAATTCACCAGCCACGTACACCTGAGCTGGGGGGTTTGAATCCAGCCTGGGCCTGCCAAACATCAATGACGGCTACAACCAAAAAATGGCAGGCATTGTGGTGGGCGCCTGTGGTCCCAGCTACTTGGGAGGCAGAGGCAGGAGACTCGCTTGAGCCCAGGAATTGGAGGTTGCTGTGAGCTGTGATGCCACAGCACTCTATCCAGGGTGACAGCTTGAGGCTCTGTCTCA
>CAUYON010049062.1:0-35946 GCA_963573935.1 Arctocebus calabarensis
ACCACGGACATGTCTCCTTAGCTGATGGTGAAGGTATGCGTCAGGGCAAAGTTAGAGGGAAAGAAAGAAAGAAAGAAAGAAAGAAAGAAAGAAAGAAAGAAAGAAAGAAAGAAAGAAAGAAAGAAAGAAAGAGAAAGAACTAGTACTTTATTTCATATGGAATCTGTTTGAGTTTTTTGTTTGTTTTTCTTAAGGCATGGTCTCACTCTGTTGGCCAGGAAGGAGGGCAGTGGCAGGATCACTGCAGCTTTAAATTGCTGGGCTCAAATGATTCTTCTGCTTCAGCCTTCTGTGTAGCTGGGACTATAAGTGTGCACCACCAGGCCCAGCTTGCTTGCATGCTTGCTTCCTTCTTTTTCTTTCTTTCTTTCTTTCTTGGTATAATAGGCATTAGCCATCACACATAGCCTCATTAAAAAAAAAAATTTTTTTTTTTTGAGCAAAATCTTGAACAAAAGCCAAGCATGTAACAGAAGTGAGTGTTGAAGTGGACCAGTAGGACCAGGAGCCTTGCCCTTTTGTTATTTCTTCCATCCTGCACTTAAGCTCTTGTAACAACTTAGGCTCCACAGGACACATTTCAAAAAACCTCTTCATTTATGCAAATGAGGAAACTGAGGCCCAGTGTGGTTTGTTACCCCAAGTTTCTCAGTTACTCATTGGCAAATACATATCATCAAGACCTGTTAAAGTTAATACTAGACAGAGATATCTAGTCTTTTGACTAGATAGCAATTGTTTATTTGAAAGGCACAGAATTCTTTAATAACATAAAGGGGGACACACAAAGTGAATGACTTAGCCACATAGGCCCTGGGCCTGGGATCCCCCAAGACAGAAACTGAGTCAATCTGCCTGTTTGGTCTCTGCAGATGAATCCTGCAAAGCTATGAAACTCAAAGTGGGTTCTTTCCCATTTTCCCAAACTCAGCAACTAGATCAACAACTGAGAACCAAGGTGCTAAACATTGTTCATTCTAATTCCAGAGAACTAGTTGTGGGGGCAAAGAGGGCTTGTGGAGAGGTGCTTTCAGCAGAACGGGCACTACAACCTCTGAACATCTCACTACCAATATAATTAAAGAAGACAGATGGGGAAAGATTTTGGGGCCAGGAAGTATAGCATTGATGAAGATGAATGAACTATTTGGGTATCTTACTTCACCTATGATAGAAAGAAGCGAAGATTAAACTCTTTACTTACTCTACATCTTCATAGAAAAGGATGACCTTGACTGGAAAATAACACAACTTCCACATGGACTAGCATCACTATATGTTCACAATGTTAAGTGGACTCTCCACACTGCCTTATTTTTATGTATTTCACTAGTTAATCTGTTTTTCCTCCTGTTACAACTGCTATTTCATATCTTGTCTCAAATCAACAATAACCTCTCCTCCTACACTCAATCGGTAAATTTTCCTTAAGAAATAAATGCAATTATCCACCATTGAAAAAAAAGAAAGAAATAGATGCAATCAGAAGAGAATGAACTCATCTTCTCACAAACAAATCTACCGATGTACATGCACCTGGTACCCATACCCCTGCCTAGAAAAATTACCCCTGTCCTTATCTAAGTCCAACTCTTTCATTTCAGTAGTGGATTCCTCATCTTTTCTACTTAAAGAGTTTTGTGCTTAAATTATACCTTTCCCCTGTGTCATCAGTTTACTTCTCTCTGCTATATTACTCTCATTAGTACACAGGCATTAAAAAATAAATTATAGTCTGGACCAATATCCCGCTTCTATTCTCTACCCATTTCTCTGCTCACCTTTAAAACAGAATTCCTCTAAAGATTTCCCTACCTTGATATTATTTTACCTACTCAGCTTTCTTTCGGTTATTATTTGCATAGTATATTATTTCCCACCCTATTACTTTTAACTTTTTATTTTCCTATATTTTTAGATGTCTTTTGAAAGAAGTACATAGTTAAACTTTTAAAATTCAATTGGGAAATTTTTACCTTTAATAATGACATATATGCCATATATATTTCATTTAATAATTGATGTATTTATATTTAATTGTCATCTCACAGTTTGCTTCCTTTTTCCTCTCTAGTTCTGTGTTTTTATTTTTTCCTATATTTCCTTCTTTCAGATTGATTGAGATTATTTATTCCAGATTTCTCTTCTAGAATAGGCATACTTCTTTTTATTATTTTTATACATTACTCTAGAGATTATATCATATGAACTTGTATAAAGCAGGAAACCTATACCTTTTAACTTCATGTAACCCCCTCTTCACATATACACCATTGCTGTTTTATATTTTAATTCTTACAATAGAAATTATAATTATTATGTTGTAAAATCAATATTCATTTAGACTTAGACTTATTTTGGTTGCATTTTATTCATTCCTTCATCTCCCAGCTTCGTTTACCACAACCATTGCTTTTCCACCTTCTGGCTAAGATCAAGTGTTATCTTCCCACTACTTGAGAAAAAAAAACTCTAGTGTTCCTTTTAATGCATAATCTATGCCTACTCAGAAAAAAGAACTTCATAAGTGTTTGGCCTGAAATGTCTTCATTTCTTCTTCATTATTGAAGGATACATTTTTAGATGTTTAGAAATCTAGGTTGGCAGTAATTTTCCTTTAGAACTTTGTAGAACCAGTGTTTCCAATAAAGGAAAAGAAATCTCATTCTAACTATTGTTGCATGAGATCCCTAGAGCTACTTTATATTTTTTTCTTTTTATCTTAGTGTTCAGTTTTGTTGTTGTTGTTGTTATAATGATGTTGTGTGGTTTTCCTTTAGTTGTCTTAGTTGTCTTGAATCTGCTTTTTGATATTCATCATCAGATTTGAAAAACTCTCAGCTATTATCTTTTCAAATACTGCTTAGGTTCCATTTCCTGCCTTCTTCCAGGGCTCCAATTACACATACTAGATATACTCACTATATCTCCTATTTTATAAACCACTCTGTTTATTTTCCATTACTTTTTTCTCTATACTTCATTCATTCAGGGTAATCCTACCTATCTCCTCAAATTCTCTCTTTAACTGTGTCTAATCAATTATAAAATCCATCCACAAGAGCTTTTAATTTTAGTTATCAAGTAAATTCAGTTTTAGAATTTTAATTTTGCTAGATTTCATGGCTTCCAAATTTCTGTCAAATTTCCTAATCTTGCCCTTAATCTGCTTCAGTAGGATAAGAATCTTAAGGTAAATCCACAGGACTTTATCTAAAAGTCTTGTGAGTTTGTTTCTACTGTCAGAATTCCTCCTACCCTTGATTTTCACTCATGTCACTTTATCTCCTAATTATGAACTGGTTATTTTTAATGAGTGCTGGATACTACATATTAAGAAATTATATAAATAATTTGAGGCATGGGATGATGTCATCTTACTGTAGAGAGAATTCATGTTTTCTTCCGACAGGCAGGCAGGGCACCAGCTACATGGGAATCTCTGAATCCAATGTTGAGGAGTGTTTATTTAAAAGTGAGCTTAAGTCCTAGCCAGACTTGAACTATTTCTGGTTCATATATATGTAGTATTCCCAGAATTAGTTCTCTAAGATTCCATCCCAGTGTTTGATGGAGAGTGATTACCTAGTCCTCACCCTTGGCATACTCTGGATTATGTATTTTTTTCTTAGTATTTTGAGGCTGTACAAGTCTTTCAACTTCTCTACTACCTCTTCTAGAATCTTCTAATAAAAAAGCAGACCACAGAGCTGGGTTTCCCTCTCTCTGTTTCTTTTTCTTCCAAAATTCATTATTCTTCACCACTTTCTTAAGCATGCAATGTTTTCAGGCACAGAGTTTTTATAACTGTTCTTGCTTTTCTATTTGTCCTCAAGGCAGGTACATAAAACATAGGCAAGCACGACCAGAGCAGAAATCCCTAGAGCAAATTGGCCAAGTTCATTGTCTCCATGTCCTCTTCTTCCACTTTCTGTCTTCTGTTCTGAACAGCTTTATCCCTTGCTGTTCCACTACACCTCTCTCATCAAGATCCCTAAGTGATCAAAGATCAGGCCTCACTTTGCTTGTTAACCCAGTAACATTTGACAAGTTGTACATTTCTGTTTCTTGAACACTTTATTTACTTGACTTCTGGTAAACTGCACCTTCTACATGACTCTTCTGTTCCCTTTGCTGGCTCCTCTTCCCTTTCCATCACCTCAATATTAGCAAGGGTAACTCTTTGACCTCCTTCTCTTCTCTATCCACATCTATTCATAGGTAATCTCCTTTAGTCTCATGTCCTTAAATATAAAATAGCAAAATTATGTTGATGAATACCAAATTTATATCCCTATAGCCTTTCACCTGAGCTCCCACCTATTACATTTAACTGCCTTTCAAAAACTTCTCTTGAATACCTAATAAGCATCTTAAACATAAAATTCTTAAGTTAAAATCTTAATTTCCTTTCCAACCCTCTTGCAGTTGAAGATAACACTCAAGAGTTATCTTCAATCCTGCTCTTTACACCCACATCCAATTTACCAGCAAATTCTACTGGCTCAGCTATGAAAATATGTTTTGCATCCAACTGCTTCATGTCACTAAAATCATTTTGTTCCAAGGCACTGTATCCTCTCCTAGAATCTTGCAATAAATTTCTTAAATAGTTTCCCTGTTCTCACTCTTTTCCTCACCCCCTACCACCACCACTCCAGCGGAGTATTTTCCACCCAGCAACCAGTGTGATTTATCAAAAATGAAATTGCTGCCATTTCACTCCTTTGCACAAAACCCTCCAATGTCTTCACATAACATTTAAAATAAAAGCCAGACTCTTGGCTGAGGCATGCTGGCTCATGCCTATAAACCCACTGCTTTGAGAAGCCAAGACAGGAGGACAGCTTAAGGTCAGAAGTTTGCCTGGACAACATACTAAAAAACCTTTTTTTTTTTTTTTAATTGGTTAGGCATGGTGGCAAACACTTGTGAGCCTAACTGAGGTTGGCGGATCACTTGAGCCCAGGAATTTGAGACTACAATGAGCTGTGCTCATATCATTGCACACCAGCCTGGTCTATAGAGTAAGACTCTGTCTCTAGAAAGAAAAGAAAAAAACTCTACCATGATCTACAAATCCCCAAAACATCTGGATCCTACCCACTTTTCTGCACTCAACTACCACTCTTTACCCAACTCAAGCCACTCTCAATCTACTGGTCTTCTCACTTTTCCTCAAACAAGCTCGTTCCTCTCACTGTTTCCTCTGTGTGGAACGTTCTACCTATGCCTTCATTTTCACATGATTAGCTCCTTTTCATCATTCACCTCTATGTTGAGATGCACTTCTTCTGACTACCATATCTAAAATGGCTCTTTTCCTATATCTTTCTTTGTCTTTTTTCTTATCTTTGTTTTTATAGCTATTAATACTGTCCAATGTTAGACTTTTTATAGGTGTATTTGTGTTTTTCTGCTTGTCTTGTTCTCCATTTGTAAGAACAGAGACTTGGTCTTGTTCATAGCAGTATTCTCATGACCTAGAAAATTCTCATTCTCATGAGCCTGGCACATAGGAGAAGTTCAATAAATACTTGTTGGATAAATGAATAAATGAATGAATAAATGAAGGAGAAACATGGATTTTTTTTAATAAATGAGTTCTTGTTCAGTTGCCCAGGCTGGATTCAAACTCCTGGGCTCAAGCAATCCTTCTGCCTCAGCCTCTGAGTATCTAGGACTATAGTGTACTATAGTAGTGCTACAGTGCCTAGCACATGGTTTTATTGACAATAAACAGTTGAGATAGTGCTATTTGGAGAACAAAAATGACTTAATTGATTCTCAAAATGTGGTCCACAGACCAGCAATATCAGTATCACCTGGAAGCTTCTTAGAAATGCAAATTTTGGGAGCCCCACACCAGCACTTCTAAGTCAGAAACTGGACATGACAGAGCAATCTGTTTTATCATACTCTTCCAAAGATCCTAAAGCATGATAAATTTGAGAATCACTGTTTTGGGAAAAGGCCAAACCTAGTCCACTGCCTGTTTTATCAGCAATATTTTACTCCTCTTCATTTACTTCTTATCTGTGGCTCCTTTTGCACTACAACAGCAGTGCTGAGTAGTTGCGACACAGACATTATAGCCCACAAGGCCTATGATGTTTACCATCTGGCCCTCTGCAGAACAAGTTTGATGATCCCTGGTTTAGGTCAACACCTTACACTATGTAATTCTGGCAGAGTAAACACACTCACATCTATCTCCTTTACCACCTTTATCCCACTAAAATTAAAGAAAAGTTACAGTTAAAGAAAGCCACAGAACAGACTGAAAAACAGAAAAGGATAGCATCAGTGGATCAGTTAAGTTGTGGAATTTCTGGGACATAAAAACCATTTGGAGGGACAGGAAGCACAGAAGGGATCAAATTAACAGAGAAAAAAATAGAGAGAAACTATACCACAAGATCTAACCAGAGGCTACTGCAAAATGAAGTAATAATTCCCAAGAAAACCCCTGATGAATTTTATTTTCCAAGCTAACTAAACTAGATCAGCCCTGGAGAAATCATTGGGTGAATCATTAAAGGACTGCAGTCAGAAAATCTGGCCAGTGACCCTTTTACCCAAAGACCTGAGCAGCTGGCTACAAACCTCATTTATAAACAAAGCTAAAAGGCTCCTGGGGAACAAAGGGAAGAGCTTCTGGCTTCAGTGCTGGAGCCTGAGAAGTGGATCCAGCAAGATTTCCACCATGACAGCAGAGGCACAGAAAGAAAAAGGCAGTCTGACTGGAGCATTTGCCACCAGGATGAAAGGTCCTGGGCGGGTCTCAAAAGTGGGATTTCTGAAATAGGAGACGCGTAGAGTAGCTTCCGGGATTGGAGAAGCAGGACAATATACAAAGTAAGGATCAGAAGCCCACCTTTAACCCTGTGGAAAAACTACTTTCTCGCTGTCAGGGGTTAAATTGTGTCCCCAAAACAGGTATGTTAAAGTCCTAAGCCCTGGTATCTCAGAATGTGGCCTTATTTGGAAATAGATCATTGCAGATGTAGTTAGTTAAGATAAGGTTATAGCCAAGTGTGATGGTCTCTTAATCCAATATCACTGGTGCCTTTATAAGAAGAGGAGAGGGAACGCCTGTGTGAAGACACAGACACACACAGACACAGAGGAAAGATGATCATGTGAAGATAGGTGCAGAGATTAGATTTACGCTGCTACAAGCCAAAGAACCACCTGGAGCTCCTAGAAGCCAGAAGAAACAAAAAAGGATCCTCCCTCAGAGGTTTCAGAGGTTGCATGGTCTGAGTTTTCAGCCTCCAGTACTACGGAAGACTAAATTTCTATTAGCCATCCAGTTTGTGGTTTGTTAGGGCAACCCTAGGAAACAAATACATCCCTCTGGGCCACATGTTCTAGTGCCCTACTTTTATCACCAAAAATGGAACCTGAATGAACAGATGAGTAAGCAGGAATTCTCACTTGGACAGGGAAATAGATCCTCATCAACAGTAAGAACAGACAATCAAATTCTCACCAAATACTTGAGGAAAATTAATACCATTAGAAAGGATCATCTGATTCAAATAAGAAAACAAGATATTTATATAATAACAAAGAAAATGCCATGAAAGCTATGTCAACCAATTCAATGAAAATATTTCAAATTGTAAATAAAACCAGCACATTGTACCCCACGATTGCATTTATGTACACAAACATGATTTAATTTAAAAAAATTGTTTAAAAAAACAAATAATAATAATAAAGAGTCCCGAGAAAAGCAAAAAATAAATAAATAAATAACAAATAAGAAAACAACTAAAATCTACAGAAAGTGTATGGAGGCAACAGAATAAGACTTTAAAATAAGCATAAACTAATTTATTGGGAGAGATATGATAATTAGCAAAAATATGACTGCTAAGATAAACAATTAGAAATCTTGAGAATTAAAACTATTCTGACCAAATTTTTTTAAAACTATGCTGTATAGCATAATACACTTCATTCAGGTAAGAATAAAAGCATTCACAGAAAACAACAAAATATCTTTTTAGAAATCACACATACATGCATATTTAAGAATGTATATCAAATATCTTAGATAGAAACTATGGAAGGAAGAATGGGAATACAAATCAGGGATGATGGTTAAAAAAAATAAGTGAATGAAACAAGACTCTTACATGGGCAAATTATAACATTGTGCTATGAATTAAGATGCTATAATTAACTATTTACTTCCAGAATTTGAAAATGGAAAAATTTTAAGTATTAACTGAGCAACCAATTTCCAGATTCACTTGCGAACTAAAAACCTAAACTGGGGGATTCTCTCAGAACACAATGCAAAAGAAAATAGTCATAAAATGGAAAACATTAAAGAAAAATTAAAGGACATGGAAAACAGATCTAGATGATTTCAAATATCTATCATGAGTTTCGAAAGGACAGAGCAGAAGCAATAAAATGAGAGAATAAATAAATAGTGTAAGACAATTTCCTGGAGGTAGTGAAGGATACTAGAGTTCAGACAAAAAGCTCTATAAGATGAAGAGGGTTAGAAGGGAAGGCAGGGATTCACACTTGTACAACTTGGTGAATTTTGGACCACCAGAGATAAGAAGAAAAATCCCAAAAGCTTCCATAGAGAAAAAAACAGATAATTTATTTGGAAAGAAGAATCTAGACTCAAAATAACTGAGGAGAGAAAGTGAGCAGCTGTGCACTAAAATTTGGATCTAGAATAAAGCTGAGTAATAGATGGTATTACTAGAAGGGATATAATTAATAATGAGCTAAAGATACTAAACTTATACTTCTTCATAAAGCCTCCTGTTCTTTTATTTTTAAATAATTTTATTGAATCATAATTATGTACATTGGTGCAATCACAGGGCACGATTCATATACATTCGGAAATATTTTGATCATACTGTTACAGATATCCTTCATGGCATTTCCTTGATCACTATATAAAGACATTAATACTTTACCTTTAATAAGTTTCGCCAGTACCCTGCTAAGATGCACCGTAGGTGTGTTCCCACCAATTGCCCTCCCTCCACCCATCCTCCCCCCACCCCTCCCCTCCCTTTCCCCTATCCCTGTATTCCTGTGCTATAATTGGGTGGTTTTGATTTGCATTTCTCTGATGATTAGAGACTTTGAGAATTTTTTCATGTTCGTTAGCCATGTGTCAGTCTTTCTCAGAGAAAGTTCTGTTCATGTTTTCTGCCCAGTGATAAATGGGATTTTGCTCTTTCTTTGTTGATTAATTTGAGTTCTCTGGAGATTCTGGTTATGGACCCTTTGCCAGATTTATAACATGAAAATATCTATTCCCATTCTGAAGGTTGTCTATTTGCTTTAATTGTTGTGTCCTCAGTAGATTCTTATACAAATATGTAAGAATTTATAATGTGTGGTCTTTACCGTTTTTTTATACTTACCATAATGCTTTTGAGATTCATCTATGTTTTTGCACATGTATAGTTTTGTTTTATTATTGAATTTAATCTATTATGTAGATATATACTTTATTATCTTAAAATGATTTTCTTTTGCATTTACATTATCTCTATCTTTATTTCTGCATTTCACCTTATATATAAATGGTAAGCAGGAAGAAAGACTTAAGCTTTACTTTTAATGAAAAAATGTCTCATTAAGTAGAATATCATAATAGACTGGACATTCTGAGAAAAAAATCCAAATTTGGGGAAAATTACTAACCATGTCATTCAATCTGAAACTATTTTCTTTCCCTTTAGCTATGCATCACGTTTCATGTTAGTTTGTGAGGGAATCTGAATTTGGTGGAATATACAAAATGCTTTTATAGAAAAAGGAAGATGATTATCTTTACAAAAACTATATATGACTTTGAAACATCTTACGGCACATTATGCCTTTTTTGTAGTCTTTTTTTCATTTTTTTTTTTTTTTAGTTTGAAAGGAAAGAAAATCTCTCACATTAGTAGAAGCCATGTTAGACTTGCTTTTATTCAGTTAACAGGCATCCAGGGAACTCAACTACTGAAGAGGAATTATCGTCTCACTGATAGTAGATTGGATGGGGAATGGAGATATTTAAGGAAGATTTGGGAATTCAAGTCAATTTTATGAAGTAAGCATTTTCCATTCTCTGAAATAGGAAAATAAAAAGAAGATTGGTTAATAGAGGTGATTAATACTATTATGAACACATCAGGTTTTAAATGGTCACAGAACATTTATTGAGATAAGCAGTAAGTAATACAGAATAGCCGAGCACCTAGCATCATAAAAAAAAAGAAGAAAGAAAGAAAATGACTTTACGTAAATGTAAACTTGGGATAATAATTTAAATACTAGGGAATCATTTAGTAATATGTAAAAGTGGTGAATATGAACAAGTATTGCCAAATAAAGTAACAAGCCAAATACAGAGCTATATTAGAAAACAGATAGCTTTAGGAAAGTATATGAAAGATGCAGGGAAAAGAGGCTGGAACTAATCACTAAATGCTGCCATCTTCCTGGGGCTCAAGCTGAGTGTCTTTATGAATTAGTGAATGAATGAATGAATGAATACTCTATACAAGGGGATGTTTTGCAACTGGCCTAACGAGGTGACAAGCATGGCTTGATTGTTGACCAAGGGGACCTCTAAAGGTCTCATACTGAGAGTTCAGTGGAACTCTTCCAAAGCCAATATTCTGGGAAAAGATCTAGGGAATTTGAGAAAGAAACTCAACCCAGCTGTGTGCAAAGATAAAGCTGTGAAGAGTTTGGCTTATTTAAATGTCTTTCAGATTCCTGATGCTCGCCTGCATTCACGTTCTTTCACTGCTTTGTATTGATTGCCTTTAAATGAAAGCCTCTCATTAGTATGCACTGTGTAGTCTGGTAAATCCTTTCAAATGTCCTGACTGGGGAAAACAATACAACTGATTTTTAATATTTTTACTGATAGGTATGGGAAAGGAAGCACTTACTAGGTCAATTACTGCATGACAGAAGCAATGAGGTTTGATGACTTTTCCCAGGATTGATAATAAATCCAGGAATACAATTATCATTTGTCATTATGTATAATCTTTCTCCACAGACAATCTGCATTTTATACTAGCCAATTAGAGGTGAATACATGTGGTAGCTGGTAAAACTATTACAACTTTCAAGTGTTTCATGGCTGAACTAATCTCCAGAATATTATAAAAAACATTTTTTTAAATTTTGCTTGCTAGCTTTCTAGAATTCCAAGTTGGGTCTTTTTACAACATTATCAATGAATTCAAAGGGTCCGAGAATCAACAGAGTTCATCTACCAGTGATTAATTATGTTAATTCCCTCTATACCTCCTGGAACTGGGGAACTAAATATCAAGTTTTCACAGCCCTGCTTAATATATTTTGGGATGTCTAGAGCAAAATCTCCATTTAATACCTGACCTCTAACATCTTCACTCAGAACACCATAATGTAAAAAGTCTCCAGAATTTTAGGTCTTTTTAAAGACAATACACAATATTAATCATTACATCCCTATGCTACCCATACTCTAATACAACATAATCCTAAAAATAGATACAAGGACTTCTGGGAAAATAGAGAAAAGTCAATTTATTCCTTTGACTCACTGCTGGGCTCTTGGAGGTCTTGTAACACTTTAATGCACTGGATACCTCTTCTAGGAATTGTCCTAGTGTTTCTCTAGCTGGGATTTTTTGGATACTGATTCTCATTATGAGCCCCGAGTCGAAGAGTGGTGGTAGAGGTGGCTCTTGGGGAGAATCATCATCATTTTGTAAATAATCTGCTGGAGTTTCAGTCATAGAAAAACCATTGTGTGGGGGAATTAGATTACTTTAGAAAAGGTAAATTTTGATACTTTCATTCGAATGAAATACCTTGTTTTTTTCCTTGCCTTCTCTTGTTCCTTAATTATATGCCCTTTTTATTCCATTCCCACCTTAGATTCATCTGTACCTTAGAATTCTACCCCTATTGATTCTTCAGTTCATCTGAATCTAAATGACATCACATGAATTGATTCTTAAAAAGAAATTACAATCACTGTCATATAAATTGCATCTGAAATGTAAATTTTAGGAAAATTCATAATGACCTAACTCATTATCAATAATTCAACTATTTGCAGAAGTTATTTTCAATAATTCAAGTATTTGAAGAAGCTGAAAGCAAATCATGTCACTCAGCCCTACCTGAGAGGAATTTACTAAAGAATAATCTAATCAATGGCAATTCCTCCTTAGAATTGTAACTGAGGAATTTATCAATAGTTACAATTGCAGTTATTTCTGCAATCTATTTTATATCCTATTACAAAATCTATGGCTATTGTTTCTAAGATAATTGCCAGGCCTTTTACAGCATGAGAATGTTGAAGAGAAAAGTACATCAATAATAATTCCCACATCCATGCAGCTCCAAAAGATGAATTCAAATAAATTTATATCTTCTTGGTATAGTGTTTGCCTTTGCAGACAGAAATCATAATTGTAGATGTTAATTTTAACACCTTCTATGGAGTGATCCTATATATGCTAGTATCTATATTAGCTATTTCAATGTAAAAAATTAATCCCTTAGACATACACTTGGATGATCATTTTACGTTTATGTAAATAAAGAATTTAAAAAGCCAGCACAATTTGTAATCTAAAAAAAATGAAATCAAGCAAAAGGAAAGGTATATGCATTTAATTAGTTGGGTTTTTAAAATTCTTGAATTTGAGAAGAAAATATGGATTGGCATATTATATTTAAAAGGACTTTCTAAAGTTGAAAAATTCGCATATAAATTCTAATATTTTTCCATCCTAATAAAATTATAATTTTCAATAAGATTCTCTAATAAATATCTCTATAATTTTTAATTAGATTTTCTAATAAATAATTACTTGATGTAATTAATCAGAACATTATATAATTATATAATAATATGTGGCTAATTAACAAATAAATGTATGTGATTTCTTTTTTATTTAGAAAAATCTAATAGTTGAATTTGGAATTTGTGAATTTAAGAAATCTTCAGTGTTGCGATAGGTAAGCCACAGATTTTTAAAACCTATCTTTAGTACTTACATTACATATGGTATTTGTCTATCTATTGCACATCTCACCCCCATAACCCAGGCTTGATTAATTCACATTGTTTGCCTCCATCAAAACGTCATATCATATCATATACCCTCTAAACATATACAATTTTATGTATTCGTAATAACATTTTAAAAAAGCAAAACATATATGCAACACATTTTAATTAAAAATAAGGAGTTTAATTTATTTCTTTTCCTTGAGAATTCAATGGTGTGATTCTTACACACTTGTAATAACGTAAATCCATTCAAGTGTTTAATGCTAAATTTCTGAAGAGTAAAACAAATCAAAATAGAAAGTGGTGGTAAAACAAAAACTGAAAGGCTGCTACCTATTTTTATCAATCAGTTATATTATACAGTTTTATTCTAGTTTGAAAAAAATTAAAGTATATTCTTTCATTTGATTCTGAACTGATAGACGCCTAACTTTTAGATGGGCATAATTTCTAAACATATATTTGCAACTATTAGTATTTATATAAATATTACATCATTTTTTAATATTTTAACAAGATTTTATAGTATGTCAGCACTTCAGAAGTGCTACAAAATCTGTTTCATACCTAAGTGAACCAGGAAAGCATTTTGGTCATTAAAACAGTAAAACTAAAGCTATTGAAAGTTTAGGTTGAATTTTGTCTCATTTAAACGTTATATTAGAAAATGCAGCTAACCTCACATCCAAAGTTATGTATTTATATAAATATAGATACATATGATCTAGATACAATTCAAATATAGATACAGATGAGGAGAGAGATGTAAATAATGGAGATACAGACAGATACACGGTCTCTGGGTTGGAGATCAGAATTAATTTACTGGAAATAAAGGAAAACTGTAGCATTGATCTTCTGAGGCCCGTGCTCTACAGGCAGTGTGGTGAGAGACACGTGGGTAAGTAGGATTGTTTAGTTGAAGAGGAGATGCAGAAATATGAATTTCTATGCTTATATTACATTGAAAAGGAACAGTTGCACTCTGTGTCCCTCCTGAGAGAGGGAGATAATTTTATTCTCTTCAATGTAAATAAATTCTATGCTTTGGAAAAGAGGGGTAGGATCCTGAAATTTAAATAAATCTCTCTAGGGGAAGATATTTAAGTGTCTGCAGTTTTAAAACACAGGGTTTTATTCCTTTTGAAATGAAAACACCATGGCACTTTAAATCTCTTTAGAGCCCATCCTTTTTGTTAACTCAGGTCACTATCCAGAAATGCATCCATTTAGTACTTGGGGGAATAAGACAAGGTTTTTATTCTTTGTTTGTGCTAATGAGTAAATGGCCACTGGTCTAATACTCACAATGCATAGAAAGCAAATGTTTCCAGAATAAGTAAAGTCAAACATTCTTTATTTTTGTAACATATCAACTTTCATGCCTCAGGAGGCTAGGACTTTTTAGTAACACTGAGAAATCCAGGGAAGATTTATCTTCCCATGTTAGGTACTTTTTATGTCTCCTGTAATAGCTCTATTTGTATTGATTTGTGAATTCATGAGCATGTAAAAAACATAAAAAGTCTTGTTAGATGTAAACCTTCATGACATTCCAAGGATTGACTTGATAGAATATTTGCATTGAGAAAGGCTATGCTGCTTTATTGAGATCACAGCTCCATTTAGTTGAAATTTATTATATTGGTAATGATGGCTTGATGTCCTGCTAATTCCTGAAAAGCTATAATTTACTATGTCAGGTTACTTCTTCCATTGTTTTGAATTTTATTTTTTAATAAATAATAATTTATTATATGCATAGGTGTTTCACTATGAAAACAATTCTGTTATTTAAGTTGATGCCAAAAATAAATTACTATCATAAGGAAGGAAGGAAGAAAAGAAGGAAGGAAGAGAGGAATGAATGAATGAAGGAAGGAAGGAAGGAAGAAAGGAAGGAAGGCTGGCTGCCTGACAGCTGTCAACTGATGCCAGGAGATAAGTTGTAGAGTTCCCAAGTAAACTATTTGCAGAGTATGACCAACATTCAGACAAGGCTACTCCACATGAGAATAGACAAGGCATTCTGTGATTACTAAATATATACCCATTTCCTCTCTTATCTAATCTGAATAACTATCAATCCTTTACCAGTGTTAATTCTAGCTCATATTTCATTCTCTCCTTCTATATAAAATGTGTTAAGCTATTAAATTATAAATTGCCTCAGATTTCTGAATACATCCTCTTCAAAACATACCCAGTTTGCTTAAACTCTCCTCAAACGACCACAAAAAAGCTCAGATACCTCTGTTACTGAGATGCCACAAGGTTCTCCATACTGTGTGTTCTCCCTTGCTTCAGCAAGTTAATAAACCTAACAATGAACATAGATATTTTTCTGGTGGTCTTTGTATAGTGGGCAGAAGATGAAAATTCTCAGGAACAGACTGGGCTTAATGGCTCATGCCTGTAATCCTAGTGTTCTGGGAGGCCACAGTGGGAGGATCCCTTGAGTTCAAGAGGTTGAGACCAACCTGAGTAAGAGTTAGATGTGATCTCTACTAAAAATATAAAAAAAAAAAATAGCTGAGCATTGTGGCAGGCACCTGTAATCCCAACTACTAGGGAGTCTGAAGGCTTGAACCCAGGAGTCTGAGACCAGCCTAAGTAAGAGTGAGATGTAACTCTGCTAAAAATATTAAAAAAAAAAAAAAAATCGCAGGGCATTGTGGCAGGCACCTATAATCCAAGCTGCTATGGAGGTTGAAGGCTTGAACCTGGGAGTTTGAGGTTTCTGTGGCTAGACTGACACCCCTATATTCTAACCCAGGAAACAACAGAGTGAGACACCATCTCAAAATTCTAAAAAAAGGAAAATTCTCAGTAACAGCAAAATTAGAGGGTCTAATATGGAGCAATCTTGGCATGTTAGAAGAAAAGGAGGTCAGTGTGATTGAGGCAGAATGAATGATGGAGGAAACAGTGAGAGCTGAGACCAGGAAGTTAAACAGTAATCAAATAAATTAGGACTAAAGCCTTGAAAAAATCATGACTTTGAAATTTGCTCTGAATGAAGTGGGAAGCCATCTGAGGGTTTTGAATAAAGTGTTGGTATTGATATCTATTGTGATTTTTAACAAGATCACTTAAACTGTGATTAAGATTAATGTAAGGAGCAATAAGTATGTAATTAAGACAATTAGCTGGGAGTTTATTGTGATAATACAAGTAGGTTTGGCAAAATGTTAAAAGTTGTGATTGACATGTATTCAAAGTGTAACCAATACAAATATGTTAATCACTTACCCCTTTTGGAAACATCAAATGCTAATTAGTCTGGTTCTTTTGTGTAGAAATGTTTTTGGGGAAAGAAGATACACTTTATATTTTTTGTGTACATTGTTGCTGTGTTTCCAAACCCATAGGAAGGTCTGGGTTAGGTCCAATTGTCACTGCACAAAAAGCCAGTTACTGAGATGACATGGATTGTCAAGGAAGAAATAAAATTTATTACAGATGATGTCATCTGGGAGATGGGCGAAATGCCTCAAATTCATCTCCCTGATGAACTAAGTGTCAGAGTTTTAAAAGGAGTTTGGGAAGGTGGCTGTGTCTATTGGGGCAGGATGTGTTGAAAGCAATGTCTGCAATGGGTCTAATTCAGAAGTCACAGGTTGGTGACAGATGTTGAGTCCTGGCATTATGATTCTGGGAAGAGTCTGCTGTTTCTGGGGGACAATGCAAAAGTCAAAAGTAGTTTAACAGAAATGTTATACTATTCTGGTCACTAAGTGCTACTGATCTGGGAGTCCAAGGTTTGAGAAAGCTATAGGGAAGCATATATGGAGGGCTATCATTTTGTTTTTATTCAAAGAGCCAATTACGGTTACAATTAACAGAAATAATGAAGATAAAGTTATTTAATAATTTGGGGGCATATTGTTGCCATTAACAGACAGAAGTGATAAAGATAAAATATCTTCAAGTTTTTAAAAACTTGTGAGCAACTTATGGGCGGCACCTGTGGCTCAAAGGAGTAGGGTGCCGGCCCCATATGCTGGAGGTGGAGGGTTCAAACCCAAACCCAACCAAAAACTGCAACAATAAAATAATCTTACTTGGGTGGCGCCTGTGGCTAGGGAGTAAGGCACCAACCCCACATGCCACAGGTGGTGGGTTCAAACCTGGCCCCAGCCAAAAACCTCAAAAAAATAAAATAAAATAAAATTAAATTAAAAAAAAAACTTGTAAGCACTTTAATAATTTATTATTGTCAACTATTAATTATTTTATTATAAGATTTAAAATCTGTGTGATCAAAAATTTGACTTTGAGAATAAAACTAACAGGATTAATAATTATTTTAGAATAGGGTGATATATTTATCTATTTAATAACTTTGTCCATCAAGAGTGTGAAAGTCTTTTTTTTTTTTGAATCTCACTTTTTCACCCTCAGTAGAGTGCTGTGGCATCATAGTTCACATCAACCTCAAACTCTTGGGCTTACGAAATTCTATTGCCTCAGCCTCTCAAGTAGCTGGAACTATAGGCCCCCTCCACAAAGCCCACATATTTCTTGAGATGAGGTCTTGCTCTTGCTCAGGCTGGTCTTGAACCCATGAGCTCAGGGCAATCCACCCACCTCAGTCTCCCAGAGTGCGAGGATTACAGGCATGAGCCACCGGGCCCCGAAAGAGTACAAAGGTGTTTAAAAATAAACTGCTTCTTAAATTAACTGAGATACAATAGTCTTACCCTTTGAAATAATCAAACCTTTTGCTCTTGGCTAAATTAAAAATGCTTAGCATATCCTACAAGATCCTCAATCATTAGGTTCCAACCTCCTCTTCTGGCTCATCCTTAATAATCTATGACTGGTACTCACATCACTATTATCCAACATACCTTACTGTCCTTTTGCTTGACTTTTTTCTTTTCCCAAAAGAAATCTATTTTCCTTTTACAAGCTTAGTTAATCAATATGTTATGTATTTCTTTTAAGAATCAGATTATCTAATTATTTTTCTGAGAAATTATAATCAAAGTGTATCATATAGTGTACAAATCTTAAAAGTATGATATATTTTGATTTTATAAAGTGAACATACCCATGTAGTCACTCTTCTGATTAAGTAATAGAAATGAAAGCAGGCTGGAGGTCACCTTTCTGAAACTTGTTATTCTCTATCTCCTCAGCCACCATCCACAATAACCACCATTCTGTCTATCAAATCATGTGCGTATAAATGAATATTTACTGACCTCTGAACTATACCAATATACAGTATAGTAGGCAGTTGGAGAAGGGACCTCTGGTTGAATATAATGGAACCATATGCATAAATGCACATATTCTTGTTCTCAAAAAAAGAACAAACTGCTATAACCTCTTGCCATTTTTCAATTTTTAAAATAAGGATAAAGTTTAATCATAGATATACCTCTATTCATTAAATTTTCTTTCATTACTAACTAAAGTCACCCATGAGAAGATGATAGATTTGGGAATACAGTATTCCGATCTTCTGTGAATATGAGTTGTGGACATTCTTGTCCATAGAACTACGATTATTGTTTAGTTGTATCAAGTTTGTTGTAATCTTGAAAATATTGATGCCTGAATTTTAGGTTCTTGGCCTCGGCAATTCGAAGAAGGCATCAACGGACCACAAGAGTAGTGGTAAGTCAGGATTTATTTACAGGAAAGAAGAATTACAACTACAAGAAAAAACAAACCTCCAGACAGAGAGGACCCAGGAGGGGAACAAACTCTCCTGCTCCCTCTTGGAGGTCCAGCTGAGGTCTGCACCTGAGCTCTCTGCTCAGAGGTTTATATAGTCCCAGGGAGTTGTTTTGCAGAACTTCTTAGGGCATGTGTCTTCATCAGTTACAGCCAGCTGTCCAATGAAGACCCAGGCCCTAGAAACGGACATGACATTGGCCAGTCAGATGTGAACCAGGAGGAGACAGCAAGGCACCATCCATGAAATGGACTAGCCAGAAGAGCACAGGAAGGAGACAGCAAGGCGCCAGTGTCTTCCTCACAGGTATCCAGCCCTTCCAGCAAGTTGGTTCCTCCATCCGCGGCAGCATCAGCACCACCAGGGCCAAGGCGGTGGTTGTCCTGCACCAATATCTTTATATATTTTCTAGTTGGCCTAAGTGGATTATATCCAGTGAAAAAATTAATAACTGTTTTGCACGTGTGCATTGTTTTTTCAACTTAGTTTGTGAATTTAGTTTTTTCTCATAATGTAGCTAATGTCTATTTTTTCAATGTCTTTATTACTACCACTAAAATGCCAATAAAGCAATATTATAACGTTTATCTTTTTTTAGCTTTTTTTTCCCCAAATGGTCAGAATACATTTATTTTACAATTGTAGTTTGTAAGTAACAGGAAGCTTTCAAGGACACTGTTGCATCCAAAAATAGTTTGTGAATTTCTTCTCAATAGTCTCCATTGACTTCCAATAGGACATTCCATTTCTGTAACCTTAATTAGATTTTTGAAGTTGGGCATAAACTTTGAAAAATAAATTTAAAGTAGAAAGAACAGTCAAACCTTATTAAACTAAAAAAAAAAATAGAGAAATACATGTCAATTTTTTGGCATTTAATATGAGGAAAAATTAAAATAAATGAGGATGAGTCTTTTTCGTATTCATAAAAACTCTAAAATGTAGAGCTTTTTCCCACAATGATAAAATGCTACAGTGTGTGTATTAGGAAAGATGAAAGGGGCATTGTGAATTTAAATTTACCAATTTTATAAAAAAATTTATAATAAGAGTATAACAAGCAATCCATATGTGATGTTATAGATACTGTAGATAATATTGATACATAATTAGTGCAAATAGCAATACAATTTTGGATATTTTGAATATTAAAGACAGGGAAAATTTCCACATTCTCTATTAAAACACAAATGCATATAATTATAAAATTTCATTGCAACCACTAAATATAGAAATCTTAGGATAAAAAATAAATTTCCAATAGTCATACTGACAAAAAGGCAGCCAAAAAAAGGAAAAAAAATTGCTCTTTAACTTTATCCAAGCTCACCATCACATCATCTCAAAAACTTGACTCAGAATTGCTGGTTTAAGTTCAATTGATCTGAAATGTGTTGAATCACTATGTGGATTCCATTTGAAATATTTAAAGATCCTTAATGGAATGTCAAAACATCTGAACCTAGAGACACAGTATTATGTAGAAAAATTTATTTGTCTTCCAATGCAGTCTATGTGAAATATGTTTACTTTTTAATATCACGTATTTTTTACTGGTGTATGAATATAAGCAACTTTGGTGGTAAATTTTATGTGTCAAATCGAATGGGATTTGCCAGATAGCTGGCGAAACTGATTTCTGAGTGTGTTTGTGAGGGTGATTCTGAAAGATGTCAGTGTTTGAATCAGTAGACAAAGTAAAGAAGACCCTCTCTGACCAAAGTAGGTTTGCATCATCTAATCTATGAGGGCTCAGATAGAACAAAAGTTGAAGGGCAAGGAAATTCTTTCTCTTCTTGAGATGGGACATTCATCTCCTGCATTTGGGCATCAGAGCTCCCGTCCTCAGGATTTCAGACCCAGATGGAATTATACCGTTAAATTCACTGGTTGTCTAGCCTGCAGAAGGTATACCATGGCAATTATCAGCCTTTATAATTGCTTGAGGAAATTTACATAGTAAATCTCCTCTTACAGATCTATATGTCCTAGTAGTTCAGTCTCTCTGATTATCACATAAATAAAATAATAATTAAAACATCCTTTAAGTTTTGAACTGTTTCTGAGTTTTAAAATCTAGCAGTATTTATTTTTTTGATAAATTGACTATTTCTAACACTCCTTCTGTGATCTAGTCTTTTTGTTAGTAGGTGTTGATCCTTCAGTGAAAACTGTTTCTTTACCTATGACATTGTCTTCCAGCAGTAAAAGCACATAACGATAAGCTGTGATAAGTGCAAGTAAAGAAAATGACAGGTAACAATTATAAATAATAATATTTAAATTTATTGTTTACTATATGTTGTTTTACCACGTATAAAATAAAATTAAGTTACAATTCTGAACCTATAGGAAAGACTTCTGAAATAGTAAGAATCTGATAAAGAAGCAGAAAAGAAACAGTGAAATACAAAATAAGAAAATTGGATTTCAAAGACATATTTTTTAGAGTTTGGCTTTAGGATTGATTCTTGTTACTTAGGAGAATCTAAAGTTGTTTAATGCCCCAAGATCTAACTTCATAATTTGTAAAATAGGAACACGTATCATTCCTGTGAAATTCCTGAGAGTTGTGGCTCAGGACATAAAATACCATACACGAGTCCTCTGTATACATGAAGGCTGCGTCTCCACTCTGGAGCGTTGGCCTGGTCTCCGCCTGTCAGGAAGCAGGTCCCCTGCACAGCAGGGTGTGAGTGATGAGTGCCAGGTGAGCCAGCAATGCTTCTTCTGCGTGTACAACCACTCCCATGGCTCACAGCACCACCTGAGCTCTGCCTCCAATCACATGCTTCCCCTTCCCCATCTGTGGAAAAATTGCCTTCCAGTCCCTCATGCCAAAAAGGCTGGGGACTGCTGCTTTAAGGCATTAAATAAGTAACCTTCAAAGTTCACTTGCTTTCAGAAGTGCAATGTGCCCTTTATACCTGTCATGAGTTCTGTTAGAGTCATTTGAAAAAAGTCCCTTGCTTAGTATAATATTCATTTTCCCATATAGTACTTTAGATTTTTTCAATTGCAAACTAAAATGCCATAGTGTCACTATCAACTGTTCACTGTTATTATGATACAAAAAAAGTTATTTTCAATTTTCTTTTTAACTGAGATATTCCCTGAAACTGATAATGTACAAAGACCAGCAATATTATTACCGTGACACTGAGTTGTCAGAAAAATGGCATGTCAGTTTTCATTTATGTTTCTGAATGCCCGGCAGAGTGACAGCTGCTTAGAACTTACAATTTGGTGTTACATTATCTCAATGAATGGAGCGATTTCCATAGGAAAATACATATGAAATCAAACCTAAAAGACCCAGATAATGCTTTTACTGATTTAAAATAAGACTAAGTACTGAAGGGAAATATTTAACAATTCTGACACTGTATTTGAAGAAACAGGTAATGGGGAACTGAAAACAATTTTTAGAGATTGTGAGCACTCCCTATTTTTTGTTTTCAGAGTATTACATATATGAGTATATTTGAAACATGCACCAATCTAAATGATATTCTGGGTCCATTCATCTTTTCAGTGAGTGGTGCTGAATTAATAAGATATCCTTATGGGAAAAATATTTTCTTATATTTCACCCTATACAGAAAAATCAATTACAAATAAATTGTTGATATAAATATAAGCATAAAAATAAAGCATTTAGAAGAAAACATATGGCACATCTTCCTCATTACAAACTAGACAAAAATTTTTTTTGAGACAGAGCTTCAAGCTGTCACCCTGGATAGAGTGCTGTGGCATCACAGCTCACAGCAACCTCTAATTCCTGCACTCAAGTGAGTCTCTTGCCTCCTGCTCCCAAGTAGCTGGGACTACAGGCGCCCATCACAACACCCGGCCATTTTGTTGTTGTTGTTGCAGCCGTCGTTGTTTGGTGGACCTGGGCTAGATTTGAACCCGCCAGCTCAGGTGTACGTGGCTGGTGCCTTAGCCTGTTGAGCCACAGGCGCCGAGCCTGGACAAATTTTTTTTTAAGCAAAATGCAAAAATATTCTCACCAACAATTTTAAAAAAATGTGTACACTGGACTACATTGATAGTAATAACTCGTTTGTCCAAAGACATCATTAAAGAATGAAAGGAAACTTCATTAAAAAGAACAAATATGTCAATAGTTTGTATTTCTAACAGATGACATACATTAAATATGTAAATGTTTCATAGTAAGTCTGAAAAACTACACAATATTACCATAGGACCTAGCTTACAAATATATGTAGGAGTTGAAGATAGTATGTATGAATCTGTATACTGGAATTATAACTCTAGACCCTATGACTTTAGAAGCCTAGACTCCTCAAGGTGTAAAGTTTCCATTACAGAGCATTTCATTTAAATTCCAAGTTATAATGCCATCAAGTCAAATTGGGACCTAGGTGCCAAAAGGTAGAGAAGGCAAGGAATAGTTTTCATCCTGGCCTAGGAAATTGACTCTGATCATTGGAATGAAGTAGAACTGAATGGGGAAGGGGATATTTGGTGTGAAGAAATCACTTAAGAAACTGACAAATGTTTAAGGTAAATGAACAAGTGGAGTAGCCATGATTTAAGAATGTCATGGTGACCTGGGGTCAATCATCTAACAAGTGGGTGTCTCATCAGCTAACGTAAAAACGACCAAGGTCAACAGAACTGTTAGAAAGGATGTGTGGAACCTAAAACGGGCAACTGAGGAGGTAGAGAAGGAGAACCACTTACAGCCTTGCAGCAGACGCAAGGGCATAAGCTTTAGTTCATATTTGTTTTGCAATGTGTTCAGAGGGAAAGTGGCAAATACAGTACTAGAGGAGATGGCACTAAAGATTTTTTGATGAAATTATTACACTTGAGAAATAATTTAATTTAAAATTTAATTAAATTTTCTTAATTTAATCTTTTAATTTGAAAATTAAAAGATATATATCGTGGCTGGGATGAAATGCCATTGTGACACTATCCCTGCCTATACTTGCTGGGTTTGACCAAAAAGTCATAGCTGACTGTGTATTTGGGATTTACTCTTTGCTGAAAAGACACACCTTGCCTAAAATCACAGGCCTAGTTCTTTCACTCCAAATTGGGGCTATTTGGAAGTGCCTTCCTAACTTCAGAGCAATCCATAAGATTTGTTGAAGCCTTTGTTGTATTTACAAAACTGTTCATGTTCTCGCTCTTCCCAGATCCCTCCTTTATTACCTCCTTGATAGTTGTTGATTTTATCAGCACTCCACAGAAATCAATAATGCATACCAGAATCTGTTTCCTAGGGATCCTTATGTATATCACGCAAAGAAGACTTCCAAAAAGGAAATTTTGAAAATGATTTGGAAAAAAATAGAAGTCTCATATTCCTAAGTAAAGGTGTAATTTTTACAATCATTTTGAAAACCTGTTTGTTAGTATCAACAAACGTTAAACATATGCTCAGCGTATGACCTCAACATTCAGTTTTGTAGAACTTGTCAAAGGATACTCATAACAATTATCATAGCATGTTTATACATTAGACACAAACCAAAAATTACTTAAAAACCATGATGACATAATGGATAAATTATTTTATACTCTCAAGTGCATACAATATTGCAACAAATCACTCAGATAAACACAGTATTGAAAGAAAGAAGACAGACACACAGCACGTAGTATGGATCTGTATGTAGTGTATGAAAAAATTAAATGTTTTACTATCTTAGAAATTGAAATTGAATACTGGTTTATATATACATATTTATATGTGAAAGACTACCTTTAGTTCTTTGAGGACTCTCCATACTTCTTTCCATAAAGACCATACTAGTTTTAATTCCCACCAAGAGTGCAACAGTTTTCCCTTCTCTACGTATCCACACCAGCTTTGGGTCCCTGTGATGTGGGCCCTTCACACTGGGTTAAGTGAGAACTCAAAGTGGTTTTGATTTGCATTTTTCTAATAATTAGAGATGATGCTCATTTTTTTGTGAGTTTTTTTGCCATTCATCTGACCTCGTGAGAAAAGATTCCGTTCCTGTCACTCTCATTTCAATGGGGTTTTGCTCTTTGTGTATTGATTTGCTTGAGTTCCTGGTAGATGGTGTTTATGAGCTCTTTGTCAGATTTGTAGCATGCAAGTATCTTCTCCCACTCAGATGAGTGTCTCCTTAGCATTCAGAAACTTTTTACCTTCATCAGATCCCATTTCTTTATTTTATTTTTTGGTGCTGCAATTGCCCTAGGGATCTTTCTCATAATTTCTTTCCCAAAGCCCATGTTGTAAAGTGTTTTTCCCCACACTTTCTTTCTAGAGTACAATTTCATGTCTTAGGTTGAAGTCTTTTATCCATCATGAGTTATTTTTGTAAGTGGTGAGAGTTGTGGATCCAGTTTCAGTTTTTATATGTAGCTAACCAGTTCTCCCAGCCCTATTTACCATTAAATAGGGATCCTTTCCCCCAGTGTATGTTTTTGTGTGCTTCATTGAGGATCCAATGGCAGTGTGAGGCTAGTTTTACCTCTGGGCTCTCAGTTCTGTTCCACAGATCTATATCTCTATTGTTATGGCACTACCGTGTTGTTTTGATCACTGTTAACTTGTAATAAAACCCGAAGTCTGCTAATGTGATGCCTCCAGATTTGTTCGTACTTCATACAATGGCACTGGCTCTTCAGGCTTTTTTATCTGGTTACATACTAAATGAAGAATGATTTTTTTTCCCCAAGTTATCAAAGTATGACAATGGAATTTTAATGGGGATTGCATTAAATCTCAAGATTGCTTTGGTTAGTACAGACGTTTTAACAATGTGAATTCTTCCCAGCCATGAACATGATATGTTCTTCCATTTGTTAACATCCTCTATTTCTTTTTTCAGTGACTCATAGTCCTTTTTGTAAAGATCCTTCACATCTTTTGTTAAGCAAATTACAAGGTATTTCATTTTCTTTGAAATTACTGTGAAGGCTATTGTATCTTTGATTTGATTCTCAGCTTGCCTGTTGTTGGCATATAGGAACCTTGATCACATCTCAGAATTTATAACTAGGATGAACAAGAAGGGAGATCTGGTTTCTGTTTTTGGTGTAGGTGTGAAATACATGATAATTTGTAAAAATCTCCAAAATCTACATTTTTATGTAAATTTCAAAAATAGTTTTTAACATGCCCTATCTTTATTTCTTCTTAATAGGATAGCTTATTGTTTTTGGTATATTTAATGTTTATAATTGCCTTTCCAAACCATTCTTGCACAATTTAACTCAAAATACTCTTGTTAATTTAGGATTCTATACATTCACATCACAAAAACAGATATTAAAAAAGAATTTTGAAGAGATCTTTAATTTTATTCGATATTTCTCAGTAGTCTCTTCAAGATTAATACATGTTAATACCAGTTTTATATATTAAGGACTCCTAAATGTGGTTTGGAATTTATTTTATTTTATTTTAATTTTTTGAGACTGGGTCTTAAAATCTCAGATCGAAAGAGTCCTGTGGCATCATAGCTTGCAGCAACTTCAGTCTCTTGGGCTCAAGTGATCCTTTTGCCTCAGCCTCCCAAGTAGCTGGGACTATAGGTGCCCGCCACAATACCCAGCTATTCTTAAAGAAGGGGCTATACCCTTGTTCAGGGTGGTCTCAAACTCTGAAGTCCTGAGCTCAGGCAATCCACAAGTCTTGGCCTTCCAGAGTGCTAGGATTACAGGCCATGAACCACCCCGCCTAGCCTATTGTGTGGCTTTTAAATATGTCTATATTTTTCTAAAATATTTGTTTTGTCACTCACCCACCTCTTAGAATGCTACTGTTTCTTTGAAGTTTTGCTCTACTATGTCTTTCGTGAAGTCAAATTTATTAGTTTAAGAAGTAGCTTTTTATTCCTTTGGGGCAAAATGGAGTTAACATATAACTTTCTTAATTATAATTACCCAGATATGGCTTAATTTCTCTACTAGAAATTTTTCTAAGGTGAAGAATGACTTTCTGTTTTTTGCAAGGTCCAGAGAAACTTGGACAATGCTATGAATTAATAGAAAAACTTTACATTTGGAGTATAACTAAATACTCCATGCATATGTCTAAATAAATTTATTTTCTTTTTAATGAGATAGTCAGCCCTTAGTGCCTTCTCTGATTAGCTTTCCTAATAGTTCCTTTTTACCAGTAACTTTTTTTTTTTTTTTTTGAGACAGAGCCTCAAGCTGTCACCCTGGATAGAGTGCTATGGCATCACAGCTCACAGCAACCTCTGATACCTGGGCTCAAGCACGTCTCCTGCCTCTGCCTCCCAAGTAGCTGGGACTACAGGCACCTGCCACAACACCTGGCCATATTTTGGTTGCAGCCATCATTGTTGTTTGGCGGGCCGGGCTGGATTCAAACCCGCCAGCTCAGGTGTACGTGGCTGGCACCTTAGCCCGTTGAGCCACAGGTGCTGAGCCTACCAGTCACTTTTTTAATCTAAATCACACTAACCAGAAATGAAAATCTTACCAATTATGTCATTTTATCTTAATTAAAATGTTATTTTGTAAGAAACTAGTATGTGGAAATGAAATATATCCAAAACAAAATGGCGTGATACATATGGTGTTGCAATGAGAATTATATTAAAGGCTGGAAAGATAGCATCATTGCACATTTGCAAACCTGTGTTCATTTGAAAGGTGGATAATGTTTGAAGTGAGTTTATGGCACCAGGCATGGAATATGAAAGTATGATGTTGTTAGTGTGAGTTGCATGACGTATATAAATTTGAAAGGATCTACTCAAAGAATATGGACTCAAGAAATAATGAACCAGTTGATATGCAGAGCTGAAAGAAAACATAAAACCTCCAGACATTCCAGAATAATTTCCAAAACTAGAAAATATAACTCTTTCTAATTTCTTACAACTAAAAGATTTAGAAATATATTGAGAAATTAGAAATGTAGCATGATAAACAATTTCAACTTATTCTAGAGACAAAGACCAAATTAATAGTGTAACATAGTTGTTCAGTGTCTTAAGATAACATAGGAGAACCTTCTGTTTGACAAAATTACACTGGGTAAGAACTCTAAAAGTATGAATATGTTAACAAAAAGTTAGTAATCTTAATGTATACAGTTATAATGTATACAGTTATGGGGAGAGAGAAGCACAGTTTAAAAAAAGAATTGTGGGTACAACTTTTAATACATGGAGTTGATTCAACTGAAACACATAAAGGTTGGATATGGCTCTGAGTTGTATTACCAAAAATAATACCAAACTTAGTGGAAGAACTATGACTCTTTGATACATAAAATGACATTTGGACACCCATCTTCCATGGAAATAAAGTAGCATGGTGAATCTGAGAAATCTATTTTCCAATGATATTTTTAGATAAGGCCATGGAAGTTAATGAGAAAAAGATACACAACCAAGATGACAGTACCAGAGCCATGGAACCAATGGAATTGAGAAACCATGCTTTGAGAATAGAAATATGGTCTCCTCAAAGATAATTCTTAATGTCAAAGCAGGAAATTTTCAGTCTCAACATAGAGCTTAGTAGAATTTCAGTATTGTAGTCATGGCATTCCTCTTCCATATTGTGCATTTCATGAGTGGGACAAGATTCTTAGGGTATTATTCTTGGTAGGGAGTAAGGCAACTTGGCATTTAAGAAAGAAGTGTGAATATTTGTGTCTAATGAGTGAATTTGGTGTATTCCATTATTATTCCAAATATTTTTTAGGTAATCTCTCTGAAGTCTAATCATTCTTTACTATTCCATTTAACATAATTTTATGGGACTTGCTTTGACCAATGAAATTGGGAGTAGATATAAAATATAACATATATGATGTTAAAGTTCAAGTTAGTATGTGTTTCACCACTTTTTTTTCTTTCTAACACAAGTAGAAGATCCCAGTCACAAAGGGACTAGTCTACTTAGTAGTAGCTTCCTTTTTCACTTTGTGCACTACAATAAAAAATAAATAAAATGTGAAATGAAACATCAACCAGCTCACAACCAACATGGAGCAATATTAAGAAATAAATTTGGGGGGCGGTGCCTGTGGCTCAAGGGTGTTGGCCACATGTGCCGGAGGTGGTGGGTTCAAACCCAGCCCCAGCCAAAAACTGCCAAAAAAAAAAAAAAAAGAAAGAAAAAGAAATTTTGGTTTGTTTATTTCTGTAGAATCTTATAAAAAGGGCTAATACTGTAAGACTCTTAGGAAATCATTGGACACAACAACTTGAGTCTTCTATCTAAAGTGGATAAAATATCCAACTATGCTATGATTCTTTCACTAGATTAACCTCTCCAAAACATCACTTTCCTTTTTAGTCTTAGCCTTTCATCAGAATAGCATCCTTTTATGTTTCTGATGTAATTTCATTTAAACTGCTTAAGAACCAGATAAAAATTCTGAAAAATGATAAGCCCAGACTACTAACACATACTCATAGTATTTCTCCGCTCTTGATGAATAGTGCACCTGCAACTTCTCAGCACTTATTGGCTCCTTTGATTTTGGTCTTTTTTTATTTAGGTAAAATTCTGTAATGTTCAAAGGAATTAGTGCCAGAACAAAAATGCATTGCTGTTCAACACTTGAATAAACAGTGAAAAAAGCCACAGAAAGTGCAACGTATTCTTAGTACAGAACTAGGACACTGAGCAAGGCTTTCTCTAAGTTTCGCTTCATTATGTTGAAAAATATGTTTTTGCCTTTTATGTTTCAAATAGTTTTTGTCAGAAATGGGACTGTAAAAATCATAATAATTAAAATCTTTTACTAACAATTAACTTTCTTTTCAAGAAGTTTTTTTTAGCAATTGCCTTACAGATCTATGCAAAGAATAATCAGATAAATTGTTTCCAACTAAATGATACAAACAAGAACTCTATGATGTATATTTTTTCTGTAAAAACTTTGTAACAATTGAGATAATTGAGGTTTGCTTTACTGTCTTTTGAGAATAAAGAAATGCACCAGATGATATATAGATTTTTAATAGTAATTGCTTGACTTAGAAAATGTTAAAAACTTTTTTTTTATTGTTTGAAATTCATTGAGAGTACAAAGAAGTGGGTTACACTGATTGCAGTTATCAGGTAACAAAACTAGGAGTGCTTCACAAATTTGCATGTCATTCTCATGCAGGGGCTATGCTAATCCTCTCTATATCATTCCAATTTTAGTATATGTGCTGCTGAAGCAGGCACCCCAGATTATTTTTTAAAATCTATATACAATTGATTTACAATTTACCTAAGCTTATCTAAAGTCCTAGACATAGACTCAGACACATGAACACATACATGAACACATGAACATGTGTATACACACATTCAAATGTAGGTCTAAGAAGATGTCCTCTTATATGTAGAGGGAACTTTATGCTAAATGGGGCAGGAAATAATTATACTTCGTAAGGAAGGGCTCAGTTTTTCATACTGCTCTTACTTCAAGGCCATATTGTACAACACTATCTGGAGAAACAATCTTTCCTATTTGAAAGTTCAATGTATTTTTCAATGTACTTTTGTAAACAATATTTTCATAAAATAAGTATTTGCTTGTCTTTTTAAAAGGAAAGATCATTAAAGTATTTCCTTACCATAGCATTTTGGATTGAATTTCTTCTTATTAAGTAAGAAACATGAAAAGAATTCAGGATATACTGTAGTAACAAGGGAACATAAATGTATATTTTAGTTTGTAAGTACCTGTTGAGGATCCTTCCAGAGTCAGATTCTATTTCACATTAAGCCAGTTTTAAGTAGGAAAAAGAAACAAGCAACATGTGTATATGTTATATAGATCAAAAAACTATAAATGGGTTTTATCTAATGTTTCCTCATACTCAACACTTTAGAGGTAAGATAGTCCTTGAAGTGTTTTTAATGAGAATTGGGTTTTTGTGTGTGTGTATGATTTAAAAGTACGCTTTTTTGTCTAAAGACTTCATGATTGATGATTTCTAAATATTTCTTTTGAACTTGTAATTTTCGAAACTCAACTATTTACAAAAGGCAATATTCTCAATACACAGGTGAGACTACACGGATTCCAATTTATCCAAGAGGTGCTTCTCTGAAGAATGTCTGCACCTACAAGGAATCCTCCCAGGAGCAAGAACACCAGAGTACTTTTCAAGATAATATGTAGACAATAGGAAAAAGTCTTTGTAGGTGAAATCCACCTTAAAATTATATAAATAAAACAATACTTACATTTCTTCAACTTTAATGATCAGAAGGCTATGGCTAGCCAATATTCATCGAGTTCTAACAAAAAGCAAATTTCAACCCACAAACATTTTCAGACATTTATTGTTAATAAATATATAATTCATCAAAAGCCAGTTGCAATCCGAATCCAGAACTTGTGATTTAATGAAGCAAAGTTAAAGAAATATATAATATGGTCCTAGAAAAGTTGTTAGATATAATTTTATCTATATCATTACTTTAAACATAGAAAACACTGAGAAGCAGAGAAATTGAATGATGTTATACCAAATATACCATTATATAAAGTACATAGCTAAAACTCAGATTTTGCTGAGTTTCTTAACGTGTACTTATTCCGTTAAGACTAATTAACCAAGAAGGGATTTTATGAAGACAATCAAAATATTTTAAAAAGTATTTTCAGAAAGAATTAAAACATTTTCATACATGCCTCTATGCATACATAAACACCTTAGTAAAAGCCTTATGTATGCTTAGATGAGCAAAAATTTGTCATTATCCCACTATTATTGGAGAAGAAAATACGCAAAAGCTACCAAGAACTTTCTGTTGCCCTAACCCTTTCTGTATGTCAAGAAACATAGATTTACTAAAAAGTTTTGGATTTATTTTTTGCAAAATGTTTTCAGAAAATCATTTGAAAGCATTTGTCATATTTCATATTCATAATATTACTGATATGAAGAATACAATGAAATTTTGAAGTCTGGAATTTTTCATGACTCTATGATTTTTAATTCATGCCCGTAAATGAAGTTAAATGTCATTTTTACTGATTTAAGCTTTTGTGAATAGGTAAATGAGATTCGGAGAAATGTAATCTCTTAAACATAAACATATATTTTTTATAAATTAGGAACACTATTCATAAGCAACTTGGTAAGGTAAGATAATTAGATGTGTTAGATAATTGCACAACTTTGTCTATCCCGATTACCCACTGAAAAGCTCTAACTTATGGCCTGCCCCCTACTACTCTTTGCACCAGAGCAGTAATACCTTATTGGCTGTTCTACCATCCCGACACCTCCCCTAACCAAGACTATATCAGATGCCCTTGTCTTCTGCTCTCTCTCTCTCTCCTCTCCCATCCCCCGTGTGTGTCTCTTCTCCTCTCCTGTTCTTTCTCTCTCTCTCTCTCTCTCACCCCCCTGCTCTCTCTCCTCTCCTCTCTTCCTCCGTTTCTCTCTCTCTCTCCCTTCCTCGTTCCCCCACCAATAAAGACCTTTTGTACAAGCCGTTGGTGTTCTGTAAGTTTTGTGCCGGTTGAGTGCCCCCCCCTTACAAGATGTGCTTCATAATTATGCTATGGGGGAAATGATAAATGAGAAAATCCCTGAAATGCTGCCATCAACAATATTAACAAACAAATAAAACACACAGTTAACCACAAATTAAAGTCTATGATGGCCCTATTTTTATTTCTTAAACAAAAGAAGGATAATTTTTATTTTTCAATGATGCAACATTAACCTTTTAATCTCTCATACATAATGACACCCTATATTTATTTCTAAGGTGGTTGTAATTTTTATTTTCTGCACTCCACAGGTTTTTGTAATTTTCAGGACATAAGAATCAGCTAGTAGATAGGAGGGTTTCCACTAAGAAAAATGCTATCTTCACAAATTTAAACAAGTGTGCAGGAGATTGTTCCAGAAAACGGTTCCCACCCCAAATCAAGCTGTGAACTGAAACTGGAGGAAAAGTCTCAGAGCAATGAATCATTAAGCTTGTTATGTAAACTATATTTGTAGATGAACTATAAATATCCACAAATTAACAAGGAATTACATTCATTTTGGGAGGGTTAAAATAATAAAGAATAACAATAAACATCTTAAAAAAGAACAATTTTTTAAATTTAAATTTTCAACAATTTTTTATCAGCTCTGCTTTCACATCATAGTTAATGTTGTTACACATACAAATATTTTATATATATGTTCTTATAACAGGATTAATCTATATAAAATTTAAGATATCATCTGAAATTCACTTTGATGTATTTTTTTTTCACTTTTGTAATGGGTCGCTTTTTATTTGCCTAAGACAATGAACAGGCTTATAATATAATGAGAAAATGTTGGCTTTGAAATTGAACTCAATTTTAAAATTAAAAAATTGAAATAAATTGAATCAGGTACATACAATGTTCATTTTAACATCTTCTTTAAAGTGAAGATTTTTACATTAAATAACTTATTTGGCAATCAAAATTTTTACATTTCTATATTTGTTATTTAGAATATAGCATATTTCAAATGAGGCATGAATAAAGGTATTGAGAACTCAATATAATTGTTTCCTTCTAACTTTCTATAAGCAAAGGAACACTCATTATTGTTCAGTGGATTTTTCATCACATCTCAACTTCTCAAGAGTAAAGAATCTTGATCCTAGAACAAAGAGATCAAATATATCTTCATTATAAAAATTAGAGAATAAAAGTGGGAGAAAAAGGATATTTGTCATGATTAAAGCCAGGGATACCGTTCAAGATTTTGATAAAGAATAGCTATAAACTAGACATCTTTTAATATTCTCAGAAAAATGTAAGATGTGAATCACTTCACTACTTCTTTAAAACTGTGCTCATTGGATTTAATACTACTCTGAGGCTCTATGTACCCTATGAGTAGCAAGTATTATTCAGTGCCCAAGTTCGTCACTTTCAGGGTATTATACATCATTAAACTGGAAATAGTTCACTGGAAAATTATAGACTAGCAAAATACTTCCATCACACTTTCCTTTTTTCTACTTTTATTTTAATGTAATGAGTCAATTAAACATCAAGTCCTTATTTAATGTCCTTCTATGTACTACATAGATGGAAAAAACAGGTCTTTATAGGGCTATAAATATTTTAAACACATTAGGGACATAAGAATAATCTTGCTCTAAATACTGATATTTTGAATTTCTTTTTGGCTATCTTTATTGAAGTAAGTTTTATAAACCTGTGACTTAACTTTTACTTTTTCCTGATTCTAGTAATTGAGAATTTTACATTTATTATCAGAGTTTAACATTCAGGTTAGTTTTTTGAAAAAATTTATAAATTATATTTGTATAATATGTTAGTAAGAATTATAAAGTTATACACTAGAAACAGTTATTTTTCCTTTAAATTCATTTGTGCAAGAAAAGTTTCAAAAAATGTACTGAGAAGGACAGTGGAAAGAAAGAGCTTTTATTATTGTGACAGCTAAAAATACAATTAGTGATCTGGGTTATAAAATCATTAATATTATCTGCCTGGTTTTAAATATAAAGCATGGTTTTCAGGATGAAGTTAAATTTCTTATAAGTTAGAGGGAGGAGTTTATTAACTGGCCTAAGTTCAATTTTTCTATCATTATCAAGGATATCCTGGTAATGAAAGAACACAGGTGATCAAGTCCAAGTTCTTTATAAGCATAATGATAATTGACAGTTAATATATATAGATTATATTTGCTAGAAGAAGATTCCTTAACAATGAAATGGTTTTGATATTACAGTCTATAATTGTTTCTGTTAAACATATACAATCCTACAAAATGTTATGCAAAATACGAAACTTGAACACAAGGTGAAGGTACTTTATCCCCTAAAATTCTTCTTGATGTGTGTATTAACTTGCCTGATTAGCTTAGAAAACTCTTCTACTATCCTAGGCTAAAAAGTGAATCAGATGTGAAAAAGAAAACCTGGGCAGCCATGTGCAGAAGAGCTGACCTCTATTTGCTTTTGCTTTTACATGTTTTATATCCATGAATGTATTATTTTTTAATAATAATTTAAAATATTAATTAATTAATATTTGATTATTATTAAATTAATAATATTTAATTTTATTAAATCATAATTGTGTACATTGGTGCAATCATAGGGCACAATGTGCTTCATATACAATCAGAAATATTTTTATCATACTGTTACAGATAGACTTCAAGGCATTTTCTTGATCACTATATAAAGACGTTGATACTCTACCTTTAATAAGTTTCACCAGTACCCTGCTAATATGCACTGTAGGCGTAATCCCACTAATTGCCCTCCCTCCACCCATCCTCCCCCCTCCCCTCCCCTCCCTTTCCCTTTTCCTTGTATTCTTGTGCTATAATTGGGTTTTAGCCTTTATATGAAAGCTATAAATTAGGTTCATATTAGGGCTGAGTACACTGGATACTTTTTCTTCCATTCTTGAGATACTTTGCTAAGAAGAATATGTTCCAGCTCCATCCATATAAACACAAAAGAAGTAAAGTTTCCATTTTTCTTTAAGACTGCATAGTATTCCATGGTATACATGTACCACTATTTATTAATCCATTCATGGGTCGATGGGCACTTGGGCTTCTTCCACGACTTTGGAATTATGAGTGGGGCTGCAATAAACATTCTGGTACAAATATCTTTATTATGATGTGATTTTTGGTCTTCAGGATATATACCCAATAAAGGAATTAAAGGATCGAATGGCAGATCTGTTTTTAGATCTCTAAGTATTCTCCAAATATCTTTCCAAAAGGAATTTACTAGTTTGCATTCCCACCAACAGGGGAGAAGTGTTCCCCTTTTTCCACATTCACGCCAACATCTGGTTTTGGGATTTTGTTATGTGGGCTAATCTTACTGGAGTTAGATGATATCTCAAAGTAGTTTTGATTTGCATTTCTCTGATCATTAAGGACTGTGAGCATTTTTTCCTGTGTCTGTAGGACATGCGCCTGTCTTCTTTAGAGAAGTTTCTCTTCAAGTCCTTTTCCCACCCTGAGATGTGATCACTTGCCCTTTTGTTGCCAATAGGCTTAAGTTCTCTGTGTATTCTGGTTATTAAAACTTTGTCTGAGGCATAACCTGCAAATATTTTCTCCATTCTGAGGGCTGTCTGCCTGCTACACTTACTGTTCTTAGCAGTGCAGAAGCTTTTTAGTTTGATCAAGTCCCAGTAGTGTATTTTTGATACTGCTTCAATTGC